>PVKS010000301.1:175763-215727 GCA_004027875.1 Aplodontia rufa
GTTTCTGGGTTGGCTTCTAATTAAACTGTTCAACTGTACCTGAGTGAAAACTCTGACCTCACCCTGGCACTTGTCACACAATAACACAGTAAAGTGCACCAAGTCAAGTGTAAGCACCTGCTCCAGGGTTCTTTGTGCCCTGTGGGTCTTCAGTAAGTACTTGTGAACTGAATGTCTGACACACTAGCCATGTGAATAAACCATATGCATCTTGCGGTGGGATAAAACAATCAACTCAAATACTTTTTAAGTTCCTGAAGTAAAGCATCTAATTGACAGAACCACTCTTATCCTCCCTAATTCCCACTCCGTCTAAAATCCATTCAAAGGAAGAAAAAATATGAAGAAGCGAAAATGAACATAAAAACAATTAGCCAGTGCATTCTGCAAAGCCTGTAATATCATCTAGAATGACAGCACAGCCATTGTTCCTAATGCCCAAGCCCTGCATGTTTGCAAGCCCACTGAGGTCCTGAGAGAATAATAAACTCTGCAGATTAGATGTAGACTGATGTCTCCTTGCCACCAGCACCTCACACAACATGCACACTGTTCTGAGTTTCTGAACACATGCGGGCAGGTAAACCCAGAAAATGGGCACTCCATGTTGGCAGGAGGGGACAAGGCTGCCAACAAACAGGGCCTGTTTATTATTTAACAGTTGGTACTGCTAGAGGCCTGGCACAGCTATAGAGCACTCTCTGTTTCAGTGCAAGTCAGCCTGATTATGAGAGCGTGTGAGCCAAATCATGTTTACCGTTGTCTGTGAGAACCTCAGTGCCCCCAACAGACGTGGAAATTCTTACAATAGCTCTCATCCAAACAAAGAAAATCATTCCTGAGATGGAGGTAAAGGACTCCGCGTGCTTGAATCTTATCTGATCAGCTGGCGTAGTGTCTCTACATGAATTTGTTTTTCCCCTGCTCAAGACAAGTCATTCCTTTCTAATGATATAGTTTCTAATCCTCTGCCTTTGGTTACTTTTCTTTGAGATCTAAATCAACCAAATAATGTACAAGTCACCCTTCTACTCATATTGATCAAGCTGTCCTGCACACTTTGGCTTTCCAGCAAAAGAACCTGCTGCCCAGGATGGCTGCCTCCTCCTCCTTTGCCAGGGCTGCCTCTGCAGTAAGTCTTGTCCCTGCCAACGTGGGCCACAGGTGGATGCCTTCCTACAAATCCAATCAGCAGGATAATGCGCTAGTATCATAAGAGTGGACCTTAATGACAGAGAGCCCTGCTTAGATGGTCACCCCATTAACTTTGATTTGATTATCCTGCCCCAGCAGAACACTTGGCTTCACAGCCACACATGGCACCAGCCCAATGGAAAACCTGTAGAGAAAGTACTCACATTGAGTTCATACATTTTCAAAATATTAAATTCAATGTACAAAATATAAGCATGAAGAGTATTGAGATAGTCCCTGTTTCCCTGAGAAAGCACCGTGCTGTCTAAAAAATGAACTGAAGTCAGAGCACATGAGACAACAGTAATAACTATGGAAAATCTAATCTTTTGAAATTCAACATAAATCAAAATTTCTTTTAAGAACTTGACTTCTATCTTCCATATACAATATAGTCTTTCACACTTTACATGACTCTCTTCTGTACAACTGTTTATAAATTCAAGATAAAATTGAAGTTCAAATTTTGAAATTTAATTGTACATTGGGTACATTTTCTCTGTGACTACGAAAAAAATCATAAAAATGCTTTCTACAAATGAAGATAAAGGAAAATTATACATCCTACTGAAAAATATACATATATATGTATGTATATGTGTGTATTCATATATATATGTATATATTTCCTAATTCACAGTTGACATTTATATGCTGATATATCAAAACACTGGTTATTTTTAATTAATTTCTCAACTTTAAATTCCACACACAGAAAAACAGTATATGCTTAACATTGTTAAGTGAAGGTATGATTTTATATTTTCAATATTATTGAGGTTTACAAAGAAAGTAATTGTTCATATGTTGTAGATTGTAAAATATATATGATAAACAAAATTTATACAAACAGGAAAACATGAAAAAATAAATCCCTAGCAAGGAACAAGTTTAATAATAAACATAGTTTAATTTATCTATTTCCTCTACTGATTAGAGATACTTAATAAGCAACCTGGAATAAAGGTAGCTAATTCTGAAATCAGGATGCGTCTCCCAAAGGATCCTGCTTATAGCAACAGTCATAACAATAAGCTTGTAGCACCGCAGTGGACCCAATGATAGACTCACAAGTGGACCAGTGATACTTCAGCCATGATCAAACTATGAGCAGGGATCTTTCACAGTGGGTAGATTAAAGACAGGTGAAGCACTTTCATCTCTGTACTAAGTTACTTCATCATAACCAGTAGGAGACAGTAGTAATTGCTCACAATTTTTGACATGTTACTCTTCTAAGGCTTCTATATGTATATGCTCCTTTACTCATCACAAAAATTGCATCACATGAGTAATGTTATTTTTTCCATTTTGCAGAAGAGGAAAATGAAGCATAGAGAGGCTACCTAGGTCCTGAAGTAAGTAAATAAAGGAGCTGAAATCTGAACTGAAATGATCTGGCTCCAGAGTCTAATTACAATCTCTGTTCAGGGTGATGATCATTATCTTTGAGGCTTCTGTTCAATTTAAAGCTGTGTGGTCCAGAGGGTGTCAAATATTAGAATTAACATGCTAGAAGTACTGTAGTTCATGGCTCTACAATTTTAGGTAGGAAGAGGAGTTTTAGGAAGATTGTGAAGCTTTATAATTTAATAATATGAATCACACATGTCGTCCAAATGTCTCAATTGAGAGGTTAAAAATAAAGTCCAGAAGCACGGCTGTAAATGTTGTTGAGATTATAGGTAAGCAGAAGAAGAACTAAGTGCAGAAATAAGCGTTCTCTTCATTAGTCCTCCTAACCTTTTTCTTTTAGGTGGCCCACCTTGGAGGGAGAAGAAATCAGCATGAGGGGTAAAGATTCTCGTTTGACCTGTGCCTGACTTCACAGGACTCAGTAAAGCAAAGCAATAAGAGGTCCAGTGATGAAGAAAAGAACAGAAATGACTTACTGGTGAAGGGGAAAGGTTGGGGACACAAAATTGACAAAGTTGACCAACTCATTCATTTAGCAAATGCACCCACAGGTGAGTGTACTGTCCCTGCACACAATTTAGCTAATTAGTGGTAGTTCTGCAACTTTCTAAATTTCTTCCTGTTTCTAGTGGATCTCTTTTGGCAATTCATATTTATCTAGAATTCAATCATTATGTTTAAATTTTTCAAATTTATATATACTCATTATAAAAATTTTAATTTTCACAATTTCTCTGGTTATTTGCCCATTGTATGTCTAATATTGTGCTTGTGTATGTTTTCTTATTTAGTAATTAAATCATATGATATTGATTTGTTTATTGCTTCATTATTGTTCTCTTTGAATGAAAACCAACTTTGATTAATTACTATGTCTCCCTTTAATTTTCTAATTAATTATTTTCTAACTCAATTTTTATTAATTCCTTCTTTCTATTTTGCAGGTTTGCTTTTTTATTTTTTTAACTTCCTGAGATAAATGATAATATGCTTACTGCAATTTTTTTTGGTGAAGTAGTAGTGAAAGGTAAAGATTTTCCTCTGAATACTGCTTTATCTACATCTACATGTGTTTATTTTCTATAAATTCTATAATGTTTCTTAATTAAAAAATAATTTAAACAGTTCATCTTTTTTTTCCTATTAATTTGCACAAGCTCTTCTTTATTAGGGTGGTATGTTTTTATCTAAGATGTGAGTTACCAATTATAATAATTACTTTCTCACACCATTTTTAAAACAATGTAAAATTTTTTATTTTGATTGATTTTTCTCATCCATGATGCTGATCCTATTGTTAGAAGTTCTTCTCATTTTACCCACAACCTCTTGCTTCTAGTGTAGTCTTTGGTCCTCTAATAATTTTATTTTCCTCTTCCATTTCTTTCTTGTCCTCTTACAGCCAATTTTATTTTCTCCTTTTGTTATCTTATAATCTCTTTGATCCTACACATATAACTTTTCACATTTTATTTTAAAGAAGCCACAATTTCTTCTACATTTTTGCTACAGTGGAAAATTATGTCCTACTTTCTGTTGTAATTCTTTTGGTTTTTATCTGGTCTTCCCCCTTTTTTTTTTTTTTAACAATATTTGTGCTTTGTTAGCTAAATATGGATCCAATGCAGGTTCTTTTCTATTTCTCATTTTTCAATGAATTAATTCTATCAGCTTTTTGCTGAAGAAAGGGAGCTGGCAGAGTGAATTGAGAAACCTCGGAACTTTCATTTTGGTTCCATATTTGCTAGAATATTTAACCATTTTTCATCAACTTGACCCAACTTGCTCAAGAGATTTTCCTGTTTTCTGTGATCTCTGTGACATGCCTTCCTCACCTAGGTTAGTGGGAGTTTTAAAAGACTTGCATGAAGTCCAGTATATTATACATTTTATGAATCCTGATCTAACATTTTTTTAATGGAACCTAGAGCCTCACATGTGCTCTGTAAGTGCTTTACCACTAAGCTAGAGCCTGATTCCTCTAATATTTCATTTTCTTCCTTTGACTGTGTTCAAAAGTGGTAAAAGCTTGTGTGGCTTGTTGCTTCTGCCTTGTACTCTCATCTCTTGGTTCTAGCACATGTGGCAGGCTGGTGTCTTTCCTGATGACCACTAACCCTTCTGTTACCCACCTATGGCCTCAGACTTATGTGCTTTATATAATTAATTGTAGCTACTTAGGAGCATTCCATCTACTTCTGGAGGATCTGCCTAGTACACATCTTGAATATACTCTCAGTATCTTCCCTTGACTTGGTCTAAATTTCACAACCTTCCACAGTTTGTGATTTGGAATTGTACCTGTCTTCTAAAAGAAAGGGGTTTCCATATGTCTCAAGGTTGACTGATTGTACCACAGGAAGATTCAGGAAAGAGTTTCATTTACTTTTCCACCTATTTCCTCTTCATTGGTAATAACAAAACATTTACTTATTAGTACCTTTCTAACCCTGCCCTCAGTTTAGGGCTTGACCACATCTCCTCCCTAAGCCTGAGCTCACCCACTATAAGGCAGAAATACAGCATTCATTTGCCTTGACCACTGTATAGCTACCTTCATAAACATATTTGCATTTAAATAGCAGATATAAAGGATTTTCAAACCTTAGACTTCCAAATGATGCTGTAAAATTAAGCTGTGATTATAGAATGACAATAAAGTAGATGTAGTAATGAAATGAGAGGACCCCAATTAGTATCTGTAAATTACCTCATGTGAGTAATAAAGTTGTTTGAGTTGTTCTAGAATTTGCTATTTCAATCCCTCATTTTTTCTATATTAGGAAAGTCAGGAGAACGAAGTATTCTGAGTATTCTGCATAAGTAAATTTTCTAATTAATGATTTAAACAATTTTCTTCTAAACATTAATCTGGATATCTTTATGATGATTTCTTATTTTCTAAAAACAAAGAAGAGATTTGATATAGTAAATATACACTGGAACAAAACGTTCTGGATTCTTAAGCTTTTTCTATAATTATTATTTTTTATTTTTTTATTTTTTAAAGAGAGAGGGAGAGACAGAGAGAGAAAGAATCAATTTTATTTATTTTTTACAGTTTGTGTATGTGGTGCCAGGGTTTGAACCCAGGTCCTCATGCATGCCATGCAAGCACGGTAATTTCTATAATTATTACTAATAAATTTTTTTCAACTCATTTAGTCTATCCACAACTCAGTTCTCCCTTCTGTAAAGTAAGAACAGTCATATTTCCTAGCCTATTATACAGATTTTCTACAAGTGGCAAATGAAATAACATATGTCAAAATGCTTTTTGAACCAATAAACAACCAGAAAAGGAAAAGAGCTTTAGCAATAAAAAATTATCCAAATAAAATATTGTGACACTCTTGAAGATAATAGAAGTATACAAGGCAGTTTAACCTACCCATTATGATATGCTTTCATGGTTTTTCCTAGTTGTTCTACTATGTCCTGAACTGCTAATTCAGTTCTCATTTCCTTCAGTGAGACTTGTAAGAACACTTTCTTCCCACCTCCTCTTCCCCTGTACATTTGTATAGTTCTTGTTCTTTGTTGAAGTTTGTGTTGCTTTAAGTCTGCCCTGAAAGATTCCATAGCACAATGAAAAGAGAAAGCAGCTTAAGAGTGAGACCCCTCTGAATTTTGACCCAGTGTGCCTGTGTTCATCATGTAACATCCTTGGATTTGGTTCCTCATCTGTAAAATGAATTACATTAGTATTATTATGAGAAAAAAAATAAGACCACATCTACTAAGGTCTAGCATACAGTATTGGCTCAAGAAAAAGATTTTCAAATCAAACAACCTGAAGAGTACCTAATAGGTGAAATTCTTGCATTTAATCACATCTCATTTGCCTTCTTCAAAGTACATTTTGCACATTTATATGCTCTTAATTGAAATTCTACGACACTTGACAATTGATACATTGGTATGACTTTTGGCAGGTTTTCTATTTAATTAATCATTTCACATTTGTGCTAAGTTCTACCATAGGATCTTTTTCTTAAAATTTACTTTTTGTTGATTTTCTTTACTAATCTTATAGGTCCAATAGTTTCTGTTTCAATTAACTTCTTTTAATATTAATTCTTTTCTCTTATAAAATAACATATCCTAATCTTAAAACATCAGGACAGAGACCATATATGCACTGAATAATTTGTAAAAACAATAAATACCACTATTAAGTAATAATTATGTATGTGAATGTTTTGGATTCCATTGAATTTATGCACTTTGTGTGAGCTCATTCCTAGATCACAGATTATTGCTATTATGTAGCATTTTTATAACCTTTTATCATTTGCAAACATTTCAAGTTATTTAATGGAGATCTTCAAAATATTACATTGATCTTGTTATTGCTATTGGTAAAAAGAGAAATAAAGATGGAATGATGAGAATTTATCAGATATTATATCCTTTATCAGCAGGAAAAACAGGACTAACACTCCATCTCTCATTCTCTGATCTGCTGACATCCTGTTAAGCTGAAGTTGTCCTAGAATTGGAGGGAAAGCACCTATTCATTTGCAGGTATTATTATTTGGAAAAGATAGAATCAGTATTACAGTGAGTCTTCTTTTTATTTTCATAGCAAATAAACAGCAAGTCCCAGTGATTTATGGGACTTGGGAGTGGTATCAGGAAAACAAAGTGAAGTCTGGGGCCAGGGAAAAGAAGGGAAGGGAGAGAAAATTGGTGGTGGGTGTGTCCTTATCCATCATGACCCCAAAGAAATATTTAAACAGGGAAAGGCATCTGTCTCTTTCATGCGAGGTTTTCTCTGAAACCCACAGGAAAGGAAGATGTACTGCTGAGTCTTCATTTGGGGAACAGCAGGAGAAGGCAGTATCTCCTTAGCTAAATGAACCCCTTCCTGACAGCTGTGGGAATATGTGTTTGCCACCAGGCCCTGTAGAAAATTATCCCCCAAATGACTAATGTTTAGTCTGTCCAAAAAAAAAAGTAAAAGAAAAAAACTCACTATTAAAAAAATTGGTTTTAATTGGCTTTAAAAGGAAAACAATATAGAGAGAGCAAATAACATGCTGAGCTTGATGTGACCTTTCTGGTACCATTTTAAGGTCAGGGGGTAATTAGGACACAGAGTGGAAGACATCCTGAGTTGGGATTTAGAAGTCCTCATTTTAGTTTCGACAGTTTTACCATCTGGCTGTGTAGCCTTCGACAAGCGGCCTAACCTCTCTGGACTTTGGATCCTTCATATTTAAAATGAAGGGTTGATTACTAAGTGATGTTGAGAGCCCTTGTAGAGATAAGAATTCCCCAATCTATGATAATAATAATTAACATTTGATGGTGCTTTACCACCTATAAATGATTTCTACATGTATTATCTAATTTGATCCTCATGCTAGTTCTGAGGTAGTATTATTATGATTATGCCCATTTTTAGAGAAGAGATTAAGAAACTACAAAATGGTAGAGTTGGCATTGAACAGATGTTTCCAAGAGGAAAATACCCCTTCAGTAAAAGTAGCAGCTGATGCTAACAAGGATAAGTAACAGCAGATCATTTAGACTGTGAGCTCTTGTTTAGGGGTACAACAATTTCTGGATGCTGCACTGGGGTAATGATAATCCACCATGTGGAATATTATCTGATGATGTATTTATAAAAAAAAACTAATAAAAAGAAAATTAAAAAAAGATACAATAATTGTTACTGCACTACACCCTAATGAATTATTGTGTTCAAGGTTCCTGCAAAAAAAAAGTAATATTATACTCGGCTTATGTTTTAATTGATTTATTAATATTTTATCACAGGAATGTAATTTAAGCTCCTCATGATTTAGATCTCATAAACCTTTAGCATTTTGCAAATTCAAATTCCAATTTAAAGCCAGGGCGAGCAATTAACTTTTCTATCATCTTGTCAGGGGAGAAGGTTCCTGTTTAATTTGAGACAAAGTGACAGAAATATATATACACTGTATGTATTACTCCAATTTAATTTATGAGTCAGCACCATCCACCTTCAAAATGTAGATTTAATAGAAGGGGAGGAAGAAAAGGCCGTGCTGTCATGATAGGGCTGTGATATCTGCCCTGAATTTCTTATATAGAAAAAAAAGTCCCTGGTTTGTTAAAATATCAGGCTAGCTTGACTGCAGGCCTATTTCCAGTTCTTTTGTTTTAAATTGCATTTATGAATTCTTTTTTCGTATAGCATATGATTTCACAGATATCACAGGGAGATCCTACCCCCACTCCTGCCCTGTCCTTCATTGTCAGCTTTATGCACAGATGCCTGCACAGACTCATCCTAAATCCAGACAAGTGAGACACCATGGTAAACAATGCCTTGAAGTCACTTGTTCAACACAATTCTCGATTGTCCAAAGCAATCATTTAAGAGCTTTTTACCTAAAAGAAACAAATGACAATAAAAACACTCCCTGAAAATGTATATTTTAATTTGCAGATTATATATGGCAAAGGATAACAGTGGCACTTTCCAGTGATCCTTTAAAAAATATGTACGGTCAGGATAAGAATGAACGAACTAATACCACAGAGGTAGGCAGGTAAACTGTAGGGAAGTACTTCCCCTTGGTGGTTATTAAACCCTGGAACAGGGCTGCAGAGAGAGGTTAAGGAATTCTTCCGAGCTCTGTTATCCTATAATTCACCAAAGGCGCACAATACTCTATGCTGATGAGATGAGTTACATGACATCTCCTCCCTGGTTCAATCAAAGGGAAGCAATTTACATCTCAAACCAGTTCTCTCATCAGTGGGACATAAAAACTGCAGAACAGAGACACAGCAAATGTGCTTATTTATACAGCATCAACTCAGTTGCCACTGTTCTTTATTATTTTCCTTTGCTCCCTCCTCCCTTGTATGGTGGCCATTTTGAGTAGGATGCTTTAAATTCTAAAGTGAGAAACAGGAGTAAGAACAATTCAGGAACAAAATTAACTAAAGATTTCCTATGATTCTGACAATCACTGGCCCTTGTGGGGCTAGGCCAATTCCTTTGTTCCATTTAAAAATAAAATCAGATTCCCTTTGCAGCACAAGAAAAGAATTAGAATACAGTTAATGGAAAATTCTGGAAGGTAGCCTGACCAATGTTTATTTGCTTTCCAGGCATACAATGCTGTACTACATAAGTGAATATAGTGCATTTGTCAAAGGAAGGCTATGTTGAATTAGTAAGAGATCTTCATTCATAAAACAAGCTTATTTTACTAATAGTCTCTATTAATCTCAGCTTAATTATGTCATGCATTTTGTACTTGCACAAGACAGTGAAAATGACCCAAAATGCATTTACTGCACCTGCTTAAATGCAGTCACATCCCTAAAAACTACTGCAGGGAAGGGGAGCAAGCTCTCACAGACATGGCTTTTAGGCAGAATATGGGATTGTGGCAGAGGAGTTTAAATACAGGAGGTAAAAATGGTAATCATATTCATCAAGTACACAAAGAAGTAAAAACAAGAAGCTCTAGATAATTCTTTTTAGTGGACTCACTAAAATAACAATAACAGCTTGATGAAGGGAACATGATTGTTGAAAGCTTGTCCATTTTACATTTTTCTCTTTACATCGTGCAATAAAAAGGGAGCACCTGCAGTTTCTACTTGTGAGTGTATTTGTGTGTGTGTGTGTGTGTGTGTGTGTGTGTGTGTGCATGTGTGTGATGTTAAAAGAAATCATGGGACATCATATTTGATTTTGGAGCTCCTAGTCTAATCTCAAGTACACACTCCTACCATAAAACCATGTTTGAGTCCTGTTGGAATACCTGAGCAGTGCATAGACCCTCTTCAGCCCCCAAAGCACAGACTTTGCTTCACACACACGCGTTTCCTTCATTCAGACACATCAGCGTTTAGTCACTTTGGACAGTCAGGTAAAACAGATTTCTTTATCCCAAATCTTTTATGGCAAATTACACCAAAATCTCTTGTGTTTCCTATGACTTGGTGGCAGCTTCTTTACTGATAGATGCCAGCCTCCTGCACTGCTGCAATGTCACTGTTGTGGTGTCTTACTACTTATCCAAAAAAAAAAAGGTACTGCACATTGCAGATATTTGAAGTGCATAAGAAAACCATGAACTTAATTACACTGGAGGGCTGGTGTGGTCTCACATGAAATTTATGCTATTAAAAATAGAAATTGCATTTACTAAATGCTTTTTACAGTAAATCAGTCAATTTAAAATTTTCAAGGTTGTATGAGATAAATATTTTCTTAAAAATGTAAAAATTCATGAAGGATTTAATATAAGCATTTCATATGTCAAAGGAAATGGTCTTCCTCTTTCCCTCCTCCCTTTCTATCTTCCCTTCTTTCTTATTTTTCTTTTTTCCTCTTTTCCCCTCCTTTTCTCTCTTTCTTCCTGCTTTTCTTCCTTTTTCCCTCTTCCCCTCCTCCTTCTTTCTCTCTCTCTTTAATTTGGAAGAAGAAGTGGTAAATTTTAGTAAAGAATATTTTTGTTTCAGAATCCAGATGCTTTAACTACTAACCTGCTGATTTAGGGGAAAATTTGGATGACTGTTTACGGCATTTCTTGTTTTCTTGGAGTCAAGCTATTTCTGAACATTTCTATAATGGCCTCTAATATTCCACAGTTTATAACAGGCTCTAAGCAAAGGTTGTCTTTAAATAATTATGATACTTTAGCAAATAAATATTTTCAATGACTTTTGTAATGATACAGGGTAAATGACAGTATACTATGTGTACAGGTAAAGCAAAGGTTCAGAGTGCACTTCACAACTACAGTGTCACTAATAGACAAGATCTTCCCTGCTGCTCTACATATCTGTATTCAGACAGGAGGCTTAAAACAATCTTTTACAGATAAAATAGAGAAAATGACTAATTCTGTCCTTCATGTTCTAAACATATATTCGAGAGAAATTCAATTGCTGTAGGTATTTGTCACTATGAACTTTTGATTTACGAACTTCCAAAATTATAATAAAATTAGGATCTGATTATGTGTTTTAAAAAATTTGTCATAAGCCTCCACTGAAGAGACAACACTACACATGTCAAAAATTGAAGTTTATTTTTTTATCTTCCTAAAACGCTTTGAGAGAGGTTGCCATAATATAAGAATTGTCAGTATATCAGAAAATTCAGAGGTTTCCATAGGCAGAACAACACTATAGACCACCGTATTACAATAGATACCTCTTTATGCAAGCATCTGAAGGGATCATTTAAACTGAAGGGTGGGAAGGGACAACAGGTGACTCAGAGACAAGTGAGTGCTTTCTAAGCAAGGAAAGATGACAAGAAGGACCACTGAGGCACTGCACGTTCCTTTCTCACCCTTGTAATTTTACCCTGTACCTCTCACTGGTGTGCTATACCTGTATTCTGTCTCAGGGCATTCCCTCCCAAAAACATATTTGGAGAGTAAACTTAAAGGTCTTAACAGAAAAGATTGAGTCCTGTGCTAGTAGACTGAAGGCATTTACTCAAAATTACCATGGAAACATCTTAAAACTGGACAACAGAAATTGCTTTGAAAGGATGTTTTATTGATCTCCAGCCCTACAGGTCGTATGAGGCAAGTGTGTGTACATTGAATGGCCCATCTCTACCCAGTTCTTCAGGATTTTAAAGATTTCCAAAGCTCATTATGTGATTCTCTTTCCTGGAACAAACCATGCAGAGTCTCATCTCACAGCCTCAGCTCTTGTTACCCATGCCTGAGATGCTCCTCATCCAGAGTTTAGCATGCTTCTTTGCTTACTCAGGTCTCTATATGTCACCTTTGCAGGACCTACCCTAATCATCATATCTAAAATAGCATGCCACCTCCACTGTATCCTACCCCCTTTTGTTCCCTTCATAGTGTTTATTCATTCCTGAAGTTATGCACTTATCATTATTATCTATCGTTCCTTCTAAAATAGAAGCTTTGTAACTAAAGATTTTGTCTTACTCATCATAGTATCAGGAGTGTCCAGAACTGTGCGTAATACAGTTGGGTGGTGTTCAGTATATACTTGTCAATTAATAAAACTTAGGATTAATTTACTCCCCCTTAAATTTTTCAGTTCAAACTCATTTTATCTTCTGCTGACACGAGACAGAATAACATAAAATGACTTTTCACACTCTAGATGATGTATGAAATCAACATGGAAGAATCACATACTAAGAAGAGTGTGTGCAGATTTGGTCTGAAGTCACAGCTTATTGATATGAGGCATTTACCATCTGCCCATTTTAGTTAGACCACTGAATGAATGGAGTTAACCAAACAGCCAATAAGAAAACACACACACACACACATACACACACCATAAAGCAAACATTTCCAAACTACCCATGATTCTCCTTCATCATGGCATTGGAGTGCATGGCTACTTTACTTCAAGTGAAACAAAAACTAAGGAGACAGGCAAAAATCAGAACTTTGGAAGCCCTTTCACTGGAGCTGCCACCTGTCACTTACGTAAGAAGATACAATCATCCATCTGTCCAGACTGGTGAATCATAAGGTCTTAAATGCCATTTACTTTCCCCAATATAGTGATCCCCAAGCAATTTTTATATCACATAATAATGAAATGACAAGGTCTTTATTTGTTTTTCCTTTAGATACACATAGAACATTTTTTTATGTGGCATACAACTTTGAAAATACAAACACCAATTTACTGAGGTCTTTCTTTTGGTAGAGAAAAAATTGTCTATCATAATTTTAGTGGCAATAATAGTTCTGTATATTTCTCTTAGCAATTTCAACCCGAATTTCTAAGCACTGTGCAAATATTAATTTACCAAGTTCTGCTGTGTTGTCTGTGTGAATTAGAATATTACCATATCTTCATTATTTTTAGGTGAGAATCACATGGCCATGACTTGGCAAGGTCACACAAGAAAGAAATTTTTCAAAAGGAGAAAGATGTTTCCTTTTGGACAGTGGGTGCTCAGGAAGGATTATATCTAATGTAGCAGAGGTTTTTCTTACCATATGCTTCCAGTTCAGTTGATTTTTGTTTTGGGGAGTGAGATAAGCTGATCAGTTAGTTCAAAAGTTAAGGGCTCTTAATAAAATATCTCTGAAACTAATAGGTTCATTCTTTAAGAATATCATTTGATAATTATTGATTGCAAATGGTGTGTCTTGTTCATCACTGTATTTATCTGTAGTCCCTAGACCTGTACCAGGGCTGCAGCAAGAACTTAGTCATGTATGAATCAGAAAAGCATTCTTGGTTCCAAATGACTGAACTGGCTGACTTTTGAAATAGAACCTGTTTATAACTTGGGGACATCCTACATATTCTCTTGGAAACAGAAGAAAGGAAGGTTTATGATTTGACCTAGTATATAACTAAATATAGGATAATAGTGAACCTCTTTAAAACACAGTTCACTGTTTAACAGATATTTATTGAACATCTTCTTTGTTCAAGTATGGTAAGAAGTTCTAACAATAAAGACAGGGAACTTATTGTTTTGAAACTGAAAGAATACTTTAAGTTTTCATGTGTCTGAGAGGAGCATATCTTTGCAATTATGAGACAAGAGTCATATAAATCTGATTTGGTGTTTGTTTCTAATTTAGCAATGCCTAAAGGACTCAGCTTCCTTCTGAGTACCCAGGAGAAAACTATAGCAAAATATAAGTATAGTGATTAATTGAAACATATATCCATAAAACTGAGTACAATCAGTTACTCAGAAATTAATTTCAGGGTTTATTCTGAAATGTCTGAGTTATTTTAGTTATCCATATTGTCAATTATTGGCTTCTTTTATACAAACACACTCTCAATCTGGGTTGCCTCAAACTGAAATCTAGCTACAACTTTTAATAGATGAGTTCATGGATAATGCCATTTCAATGAAAAAGAAATAAAGAAGTGCATAAAGTATTAGAAGATACATAAGGCCTAGCAAAGTCCGTATCATGCATGGGCTAATTAGAAGACCACATCTGACAAGCTCATCTGTGGTTACTAGATGGGACTATATAATACACCACATATACTGTACAAATCCTCTCACAACAAAACTCACTGAAGTATACCCTGTTGAGGAGTATGCATATCTGAATTTATTTTACTCTGGTAATCTACCTGAGATATATAGTTACTCAAAAACAACTTTAATTGTTATGTCTTCACTTTTAGGACACAAAATACAGCTTTTGTAAATATTTCTGCTTGTAAAATGGTTCTTCAGACAGGTTACAGAAGCTTCATTTATTAGAAAATGAAAGAGGCTAAGGAGCTGTAAGTTTAATGTTAAAACCATTGCTAGCAGCCCACTTAAGTTTTATTCTTCTAAAGATGAAGCTTAAATATATATATTTTTGCTGGGAGTTCAGCAATGTTGGGAAAACATTCTAAACACTTATTGTCAAAGAAAAAATATGATACTGATATATTTGATTTTCTAGTATACTGAAATAATAGAACTAGGTACAGGGTACAGATCTCTACTGACTTTGTGAATTTGTAAACTAAAATTTAACACCTAAAATCACTGTTCTATTCAGAATTGCTTAGCATTCCTTTTCTGTTTGTGCACATTCGTGACCATGGCACTACAGCCCCAGGCATTCCACTACCAAACTCCATGTATATGACCATTGACGTTGTCTCTATGGAATGCAATCCAATAAAATTAAATGGAGTTAAATAAAAGAATCTGCTTGAACCTCAGTATTTCTCATTGTGCCTCATCATTCATTTCTTATTTAGCCAAGATAAAAATGATTTCCAGACTCAATTACATTTCCTTACTGGCCTCCTATTTCTAAATACTTTTTCCTTTGAATAATGTTGTTCATGTTGATTCCCCCCCAAGAGAAATTCTTATGATTCTATGACAAATTAATTGGATATAAGAAGTAACTGCCATCTTACAGAAGAAAGGACATTTCCATCTAATGCTTACCATAAAATTTTCGTCTGCCTATTTTCTTATATTAATATCCACAGCTGTTGCTTACTATTGAGAGGATTCCAAATTGAAGGAGGCAGATAGGCTATTCAGGTAATACAAGAAGAAGCTGGTAGGAAGTCAGAATTCTAGCAATGGCAGTTAAATTTTAAAATAAATTGAGGTATATATACAAGTGTTAAGGATAACATATATACAATTGGCTTACAATTTTTCACACAACTTTGAGGCAGTACCTTCAATCTACATGTGAATATTACATTTCCTCATCAAATCTGCCCTTAATATTAATTTTAACATTATTGTACGTGTATACATTTTTTTGGGGAAGGAAAAGTAATACATACACTATGATTTTCTCTGGAGTTGTCTTTCCATAAGCAACAGCAAAATGACAACCAACCTCTCATTAATCTCTTAAAAATCTGTAAGTTTCTTGCTTTTCCTACACATTCATATTATTATAAATAGCACTGAAAGACCCCACACGCAACAAACTGAAACATGTGGCATTTAATCCATCACACAGAAGGATTAAGGACTGAGTCAACACTTCTAGTGCTTCTACCCCCCAAATATGAATTTCCATGGTGCCTATTTCCATGGTGTTTCGACCTTCAAACAAACACATTTGTCTAAAAACAAATACATATGTAGGGAAACAGTTCTCCAGGGTTCTTGTCTTTTCAGCTGCTCTTGGTTGGCAGATGAGAAGTCAGATAAAACATCCTGAAATTCTGAGTCCTTTTGTCTTACATGCTAGATAGGGCAATATTTGATCCTGGGTAGTGGATCTTATATTGCTTCTACTAAACACGCAAGACAGAGTCACAAAAAGACTCAATGTTCTTATTCTATAATGGATTCCTTCTTGTCCTCCTTACATCTCTTGTCCATTGCTTTCAACTTCATGTTAAAGATACAATTTTTTTTTCTGGTCAAAAACCATTGTTTTCATTCTTTCCCTTACTGGCTATTTGACCTTGGGCAAGACTCTTAAGACCACTATGAACCTTTCCTTTCTCCTGTTTTTAAGTAATAACTATCCTTCATTGAGTACCAAGCAACAGGATTCTGGAGAAATTTGTTGCAAAATAAGACTCTGTAACACTGACAATATGTTAATGCATTTTCAACACTTCCCTAGAGTTCACAAAGTTTGCTTACCTATCCCCAGTACCAATCTGTGTAATTTAAGGGCAAATGAAGAAACCTTTCAAGTCTTCCCGTGTCTGAAATTCTATTACTTAAAATTCATGGAAGAAGGCAGTATCCCCAGAGATCATTTTATTCTGTTTTACTCTGGAAAAGGTACTGTTTTATTTTGATTTTAAAGATGATTAAACAATAGTACAGGGAAGTTAAGTAACTTGCTTAAAGCTTTTTGGCAAGTGATAGGGCCAGGACTTTAACCAAACATGCAGTCTAATAATACAGAGGCTTAGGCATTAAATTATATAGCTTCCCTCTGGAGGTCAATAAAGAGATATGACTAAACGTATGATTCTGAAGGCCAAAAGCACAAGTTCAAATCCCAATTTCAACACTTACTGGCTATGTGACCTTGAGAAAGCTTTTATCAACTATGAACCTTTGCTTCCTGTGCATTTAATCATGAGTAGACTTTGTTGAGTAATAAACTAGGTTCCAGTCATCAATGATAAGCATTTTACTGCATTATTTAATTTAATTTTCATAATAACTTAACACCCAGACCTCCACAGCCTTGGGTTTTACATCCACGGACTCAACTGACAATAAATATAAAATATTGAAAAAAATTTTCTCTACTGGACACATACAGACCTTTTTTCTTTGACTTTTTTAAAAATATAACAACCACTTATATAGTATCTATATTGTAGGAATTATAAGTAATCTATATGTATGTTATATGTAAATACCATGCCATTGTATTTTTAAAAATTGAGTATCCTTGGATTTTGGTATTTGTAGGAGTCAAACCAATATCCTGGAGTTACTAAATACTAACTGTATGCATAAATATTTGAGAAAAATGAGTTCAAGTGATTTACAGTAAGTGGTAAAGACAGGATTTGAATAGGGGCAATCCTACCTCAGAAAATGTAGGTTTAAGTTTAAATTTCATGATAATAACCAATAGTATCTACTTCACAGGGTTTTGGGAGGATTAAATTAGGAAATACATGTGTTATGGTTAATTTTATGTGTCAGTTTCCCTGAGCCACAGGGTACCTTGACAGTTGGTGAAATATTATTCTGGGTATATCAATGAGGGTACTTTGGAATGAGATTACCATTGGAGTTAGTAACTGAATAAAGAGGACTGCCCTCCCTAATATCTGTGGTGCCATCCAATCAATTAAAGGCTGATGTATAGCAAAAAGGCTGACTCTTCTGCAAAAGAGGGGAATTCTCTGGCTTGCTGGCCTTTGAGCAGAGATATAAGTGTTTTCCTGCGATCTGCTTAAAACAGAAACCTTAGCTGTTCCTGGGTCTTGAGACTGCAGGCCTTCAGACTAGAACAATAGCATCAGATCTGTGTTGCACACCTTTGGACTAAGACATGAGCTGTGTCATTGGCTCTCTTGAGTCTGCAATTCGATGACTGCAGAACTAGAGACTTGCCAGCCTCCATAATCATGTAAGTCAATTCCTTATACAATATCTTTCTATATGTGTATACATACCATTGTTTCCATTTCACTGAAGAACTCTGATCAATACAGTATGTAAAATGCATAGGACCTAACAAAAATAGTCAATGAATGTTTCTTCTTTCGTTTTCCTAAGAGAAGACAACATAAAAAATTACAGGATGGCAAAGCCTTCTTCCTTCAACATGAACAGAGACCCAGAGGAGGATAAAAATATTGTGAGGACATTGAGTACTTGAGGGAGGAGGGAGCCAATTTAAAAACGTAATCTCCAGCTGCATCAGATGATCAACTTGTTTGTGTAAAATAAATGGTCAAAGTATGAAACTGAACTGGACATCAAAAAGAAAAACCACTTTCATCCTCCTCTACCCTTACCCAGAATGGAATTTTGGTTTTCTCCCATGATGGTGAGCTCATTGGCTTCCATTTTGAGAAGTAAGAGTTTATAAGGGAAATGAAGGAATTATCAGAAAAGGTCAGACTTGTTAATGCTTTACTATGTAGTAATCCAATCAATCTAAATTCTATATATGCCCTGACTTCCAGCTATAAGCCACTAAAGAATGAAAAAGATTTCTTTGTGGAATATGCTGGGTCCCCAAAATTTTTTGCTAAAAACATACTGAAGATGGCAAATTTAAATTTTCTTATAAATACGAGTTTTACTGATATCCTTGAAAAATTGATTCAATTACTCCAGCTCATCACCTGCAGTCATAGTCCCTGCCAAATCACCTTCTGAATATCTTTGTTTAGGTAGCTGGGCCAGTCTCATGACTTTAAGAAGTTCACATAAGAAGAAAATAAGTGAGCTTTCCTCTAAGATCTCAGGGAACCTGTATTTCTCTCATCGTTTGAGCTGAAATCAAAGGAAGCTGTGACAGCTGGCAAAGGAAGGAAAAGCAAATTTGATTCTTAAAGAAAATAGAAAATAAAAGCAATTTGTCCAATTCCAATGTGTGGTATCTATGCTGATTTTTCTCAAGGAAAAGTGCTTATCTTTGCCAAAATCCCCAAAGTAACCACAGCTGACATACTTCTCAGCATCAGAGCACCAGGCAACTGACAAAAATACCTGCTTCTTACTCAAGCAGATGAAAAGCCAAGTACTCCCCCACAAAAAAACCCAATGTAGCTTTTCTTGACTTTTAATCTGTCTTCACGTCTCCTAAGCACAGATATTGTTTCATGCAACTAGAGGTTCGTGGGGCATGCCTTATTTATCCAAAACAACAAAGTTAATATAGTGAAGTTTTGTATTTTCTTCTTGCCATACTGACTGAAAAATCTACGCTCATTACACACCCAAAAGTATGCTGGTGATGTGTACTTTAAAATTGTCTGAAGGACTAAGGATACCATCAATATAACAGAAAAAGAAGTTCTCTAAAGAATGTGCCAACATGCAAATAAATGCAAATATAAGCCCTCTACCATACACAGCATCTTTGTTTACACTATAGTTGTATATTATCAATGAAGAGGATATTCAAAATACTCATCAGTAAACAAATTGTTACATTACATTAGTAAGGGCCAATAGAAATCTTCAAATTACATTTATAGGTTGGTTTTTTTTTTTTACTTTTTTTTTTTTTAAAGAAAGAAGGACAGTGAGCGAGAGAGAGACAGAGATAATCATTTTTTATTGAGTTTTTCACATGGCTTTCATTGCTCTGACACTCATTTGTGTATGTGGGTGCTGGGGTTTGAACCCGTGTACTTGCGCATGCCGGGCAAGCGCCACAACCCCTGAATCACCGCTCCAGCCCCCTTTTTTACTCTTATCATGACAATTCAGTACAAAAATATTGTGCAGATAGAGAAGGAAACCAGAAAGAGAAAAAGTTACAATCGCCAATTAAATTACCTTAACATTCACGTTATATGCAGGTAAAAAGTCTCCTAAGAATTCTCTGATTATGTATCTATATTATATCATTGCTTTGTGAAACTTCCTTCATTGTAAAGATGAACTGTTTCTGAGGAATTATTGGTACCTCTCCATTTTTTTCCCCTAGAGATATCAGTGTTCTAAAAAAATCAAATGATTTCAACTTAGGAAGTTACTGAAGATATGTCAATGTCAAAAGAAAACAAAGATTTATAAATCCTCAATTTCTGGTCATTTTAATGTAACTTAAATACATGAATAAAGTAAAAAAAATAAATGAAGATTCCCCAAAGCTCCTTACAATCCAGCTCTAAATCTTCCTTTAATTAAGTCTACTTAACTCAAACCAATTTCTGTTGTATATCTCCTCAATATTTGTCATGGTTTTTCACTCAGAATATTAAAACGGTCCTTTATTTGGCCTGACTTTCATCATAATTTTCCTTGATTATTAACTAAATCAAGTCCAAACCTTTCAACTTTATTTTAATCACTATCATGTTATCAATTCAAATTCATTTTGTTTATTTCCTGACAATCACCTTCAACTGAATGGCTTATTTTCCTCAATTTCCTCATATAGAGGGTGTTAATAACTAATAGATTTATTGCCATTTTAAATTAGATGATATACATGAAGAGTTTTGCAGAATGACTCACACAATGTTATTTAATTAAATTTTAAGTCCCCTTCCTTTTCTTATTCTCATAGTTTTGGTTATAAAATCATAGTAGGTGCCTTTCCAAATACTTATTCAAATATTCTTAACAGGATGCCCATTAAGATATATATAGTCTCTGAGCTGCACTTTCTATGTAAATGTTTCTCTACCTTAGAATATAAGATGAAGCTCTAGAAAGTGAAAGTCTGATTTATACCCAGAGTGTGAATATCAGAAACAGTAAAAGCATGTTGTAATGGCTTTATTAAATACCTAAGACATAGAGGTAAGACCAGTAACAGTTTCTCTACAGTTTCAGAGACTTAAGACTGTCTTTTCCTGTAGTTATGATAGGTTGAAGAGAATTGGAACCAAAAGCAAAAACAACAAAAGAAAAACCCAAATGAAAAAAAAAAAACAACAAAACAAAAACAATAAAACCACCAAACAACGAGAAAACATCCACAGCTATGCTACTGTATTTCTAAATATTGTGTTGCTTCTGTGTTTTTTACATCCTGGGAGAGTTTGAGGCAATGACACAATCTGCTCTGAGGAAATACCTTATTGATTTAAAATGCGTTTGCTAAAGAAGCTTAATCCCGTAATACTAGACTAAGCACTACTAAGTACTATAGGAAAATATTTATCTGACTTAAGGTATTTCCTTTTAAGTGGAAGCAGGAAGTCAAATTTCAAAGGCTACTATTTTAATAACAAATGCCATTTATATATCCATTAAAAGGCAAGCCTATTTCCTTATCTAAGTTCTGTGCAAGTCTTTTTTTTTTTTTAAAGAGAGAGGGACAGTGAGAGGGACAGAGAAAGAGAAAAACAACTTTATTTAATTTTTCACATGGCCTTCGTTGCTCCAACACTTAGTTGTGTACGTGGTGCTGGGGTTTGAATCCAGGTCCTCGTGCTTGCGAAACCACTGAGCCATAGCTCCAGCCCCTGTGCAAGTCTTTTTAGTTTTCTCACAATAAACTATATGTGTGAAATTCCATCAGTGTTATTACCAATATTTATTCCTGATGGCTACAGCTTTTCTAATCTTTGTGTAGCCATATGCTTAATATTGCATTACCCAGAGTTTCTTTTTAAAAAACAATAATATAAATGTAATTTTATGAAGCTTGCATCTTTTTTTAATTCCAACATTTAAATAAAAGAAAGTTTCCAAAATGGACATTTCACAATATATAAAATGTGCCTCATAAAAAGTGTGCAAGTAAGTAAATCTCCATACTGTCCTTGATATCCCAGCACTGGGTTGGCCCCCAAGTTCCTAGACACATCAATTGTAGCTCATCTACATGTTAGCAGTAGTTGGTCAACCTTGTAAAGAATGATTTCATGATCCAAGACCTACTTTTGTTGCACTTTAATTCCTGAATAACAATTTTGGCTCATAGTGTTTTTAATGGGCAATATTTTACTTGCCAACATTTCTTTCTTTTTTCTTTTAAGAGAGTGAGAGAAATAGTTAAGTTTTAATTTTTTCATCTGGTTTTGTTTTTCCTCCATTTAGTTGTGTATGTGGTACTGGGAATCAAACCCAGGGTCCTTGTGCATGGCAGGCAAGAGCTCTACCACTGAGCCACCTCTCCAGCCAGCCCACTTGCTAACATTTCTCATAGAATCTTGATTAATTGGCCATCTAATATCCTCTAAAGATTATTATAGAACATATTAATTCCTGAAAAGTAGATGCATTTTCTCTTACTTCAGCACAAATTTGTCATGGTAATCTGAAATTGCTTTTCTCATTTGATCTTTAATAAGTAAACACACATGAGTTAAGATTACCATGTAAATGAAAAGCACCAGAAATTAGGGCCATCTTAAGAGGCCTCTACTGGTATAGCACTCCTCCTCTAGATGTATGTTCTTATGGGTTTGAACTTCACATTGGGAATGGTTGATAAATAAAGCATAAATCACATACCAAGTATTTATGTAACTGAAAATGATGAGATTCACTTATCACTACTTTGTGTTGGTGGTGGTAGAGCAAATAGCAGAAAGAAGATGTGGTCCATAGAACATTTAGTTTAGATCCAAAAAAACAGTAAAGCAGAAACATATTCTAAAAAACAATTCCACTGTTCAGTTACCCAAGAAAATATCTAAAAGGAATGAAAGGGATGATTCTCTTTTTCTTGGTCTTGGCCACTTTAGACACTCTCCTCATGGACAGTCACTGTGCTGTAAAAATCTCTGCTTTTATTTTCCCCTCTAAAATCTCTCTCCATCTCATTTCTTTCTCACAGGCATTATTCCCCACCCCCAGCTTATTTTTCCTTCCATTTCCATTTTTTAACTCTTATTCAAGGAACATTTTTACATTTTATGATGAACCCTTTTCCCAAGGTCACTTTCCAATTTTGTTTTCCATTGCACCGATTTTGTATATCAAAGTCATTATAGCTTGTTGTCACAAACATAGCTCAGAAGACATGGAAGAAAACAGAACCGAGAAGAAGAATCCTGTTCTATGATTAAGAAAAAAGGGTAGACCTATGAAAGTTCACATGATATTACTTTTGTCCCAATCACATACTTGCAGATTTCCAAAGCTTTGCAAACTATGGCCTGTGCCCTCTCACCATCTCTCCTGCTTCATTTACCTTCTCATTTAATGTTTAGTTAGTTACCATCAGGAGTTCATTTTCAACATACATTATAGACAAATCATGTTATTTCTTGGTGTCTTTTTTCCTTCAGATCCACGGGTACATATTCATCTTCTCAATGAAGAGCTCTGCTAAGTCCCTCTTTCGTATCAGTTCTTTCTGACATGGTTCTTCATTTTTTTTTTTCTGTATTCATTGGTAGCTCAGTTTTATCATACAAAAAAGGCTAGTTTCCATATTCTTGCAATTCAGTACTTTTTGACACATATACATTCTTATTATAGAAAGCTTGAATTATTCACACAAGTTTCTAAATAGCTCATAGGTCCTTCAAAGTATGCTGCTAATCTACCCTTCTAATCTTCCTTTCTGTTAACTGATCCCCCAGTCTACCAGCTACCATCAGTTTTTTGTGTTCTTTTCTCTGTCCATAATTCATTTTTTCTCTCTTTTTTTCCCACCAGAAAAAAATTAGTTTTCTTAAAAGGCCAAACTCAAATATTATTTGTTCCAAGAAGCTTTCCAGTACCTGTTCTGTGAACCTTTCCCAACATCTCCACTTCCACAACACCAGTCATTAATAGATTGTAAATCTTGTTGCTTTAAAATTCTTGGTCCTGGCTAGACTGTGGGATTCTTATTGGTAGAGATTGTGCTAGATATTAGAAACACAAGGATTTAAGATACTACTCTTGCAGTCAAGAAGTTTCCAGTATATTTAGAAAGTCAAAAACATAAACAAATATAGTACAGTTCTGATGAAGACAGCCTATTTTTATTTAATTTACTTGAATTATAGGTGTATACTTTTTGTTGTTTTATAATCAATACCACATTTTATATCATAACTATAAGTAATCAAAAACCAACTCATAATAAGTAGGGCAGTAGGCAAAATATATAAGAAGGACAATAAGAAAAACTGTGAAGAGTTAATTGAAGTACAGACAATGCAGGAAAAAGTAGTCTGAGAAAAGGAAGCTGAACTTATTCAAGACAATTTTCCTAGCAGTGTCAAAGCACCTAGTTGCCAGAAATAAAACAGAACTGCTTCTGGCACAAAGCTTGGCTCTGGTGTGACACTGGGTATTGGGTACAGTAATTTTTGAGGTTTATTCCAACTCTAACATTTTTTTAAAGAGAGAGAGAGAGAGAGAGAGAGAGAGAGACAGAGATTCAACTTTATTTAGTGTTTCATGGGGCTTTGGTTTGTCCTACATTTTGTTGTGTACATGGTACTGGGGTATGAACCTGTGTCCTTGTGCAGGCCAGGCAATTGCCATAATCAATGAGCCACTACTCCAGCCCCTCAACTATAACTTATAAGCACCATTTGAAGTAGACCCTCTGAGGAAACGAAGGATCAAAGATGTTATGACTTGCTCAGATAGCAACTTGAAAAGCCAAGATTCAAACCAAAGAATATTCCAAAGTCTCCCCTTTCTTCATTAAACTAGGCTGAAATCCAAGGACAAATATCCACAGAATTAGTCCCAAATCACTTATTCCTAAAAAGATAAAAGCCTAAAAGAACTCTGCATAATTCTATGGCTTTTCAAGTGTTAACAAAGAATAAATTCATCTTATAAATCAGCTAATAGAAGTTAGCACAGTGTTTATGAGATGAAGGTACTTCAGAAAGTATCTAATCCAGCCTCTTATTTCTTTAAATAATTGAAGATACTAAGCCTAATAGTTGAATCATGCAGACACAACTACATGAAAAGAAAACAGAAAATCTTTGTTCCTATGGCTAAAGATCATGAAAAAATATACCATCTCATCCTGTGTGGGTACACTCCATGATGTCAAGAATCTTCTGCAATTTTTTGGCCATCTGTGTTTCTAGTATCCAACAGAGTCCAAGGTTCTGTTACTAGCACTTGGTACACACTTTAAACAATCAGGTGTGAGCAGTGGCTCAGTAATTACTGCACTTCCCTGGCATGAATGAGGGCATGAGATAGAACCCCATCAACGTGTACACAATGAAGTGTTGGAGCAACAAAAGTCACATGTAAAACTAAATGAAACTGATTCTATCTTTCTCTTTCTTCTTTCTCTCTCACTGTCCCTCTCTCTTTAAAAAAAAAATCAGGTACTTAAATAACACTGGTTTAATGAAAGAACAAATGGTTTTGTGTCCGACAGTATCAGTAATGTGGGTGCAAGCACAGTGTTAGTCACTAGACTGGCCATGTGAGTTAGATGTTACTAAATTTTTTATTTGCCATTTGGATTACAACATTTTCACATTGAAATTTTTCAGCAACATTATAAAAGTCTGACTTAGCAAGGTCTTTGGCTTCAGATGCCTTTATCAGGAATCAAGAATTTAGTATACTACTATCAATGAGTGGAACTTGCAAAGTATCCTTTTGGTAGAATCATTAAGTTTATGGTTTTTTCTTTTTTAAGTTAGTGTCTTGTGGATGTACATGACAGTGAGAGTCATTGTGGTTTCTTCATGTCTGTACCTAGGTGTGTTCGGTTAGATTCATTCCTCTGTTCTTCCCTTATTCTAGTTCTTTCTCCTTTTCCCTCATTCCCTTCATCTTGTCCACTGGTCTTTCTTCTATTTTAATAAAATCTCCCACCCTTTTTTCCCTTTCTCTTTCTCTTTTTCTCTCTTTTCCCCTCCCTGATTTTGTAAGAAAAGTTTTTAAACTTGTTAAAAATAACTCAAAATATTTTTATAAAGTGGTAATATGAACATTTCATCTTTATCTTAAATCTTGGGGGTGGAGAACGCAGAAGCAATGTTTCATTTCTAAAACCATGTTCCCAGGAAACTGAGCAGAAGGACTGTTTGTTACAGAATTTTCCAGCCAAATTCCCAAAGGGCCCCCAACAGGCTTTCTCAATTTGTGGGCACTGTCCTCTAACAATCTATTTCTTTCCAGATTCTCCTTGGAAACCAAAGATTTATGTCATTCTCTTCATATTTTAAAATGAAACTTGTCCTGGTTGAAGAAAAAAATGAAAACTGAAAGTCTGTCTTCATCCAAGAATCATTGTGGCTGGACAAATAATTCACATACCCTATTCTGGAGACACCACCAAATGGCTCTGCATCTGAAGTACTCTTATCATTATTTGAATATTTCCAGAAATTAAGTTTACTTAATACATTTGTGAAGATGAGCTGTGCTTACAGGTATGGGCTTAAAAAAGTAAATGTACATAAACACTGTGTAGATTATGACCCTCCTTTTTATAAATGATAAAAATCTCCTACTCAAATTCCAGAGTAAAGGAAAAGTCACATAGACTGGAAATATTTCTTTAAAAAATGAATATTCATTTAGTATCCTGAAATGCTTTCTGCTCTTTGAATACATTCTAACAAGTAGATATTGCCATATTTCATTGATAGCTTATCAAACCACAGAACAGAACGGGAGGACTGAATGAAAAGGGATGTCCTAGGGGAGATCCATGGTCATTGTTCTATAAAAGCATATGAACATATTGCTTTAAACTCATCTTCACAGGAAGTCACCCAGCTTAATAAGCATAGACCTGCAAATTAATATTAAAATTCACTTTGATTTCAGCAGCAACAAAGCTGATCCAACTAGGAGTTATTACATAAAACTCTTATTGTCATATTCGTCATCACCACTCTCAATAGAGATTACTGCCAGCACCAACAGGCCAGCATTCACTTCACCTCCGGAAATATGCTACACAGACAGCCGGCCATCCCAATAACAATGCAGTACTAAGATGACTCTATTTATTTTATCAGAATGGCACTTCTTTAATTTTTCAATTCTCTTTATTGATATCCTCTTTCATGTATAGGTCTATTAGATTCTACTTCCTCTACTGTCCTCCCAGGAATTGGTGCTTGCCAACTACAATAAGTTGTTTTGACAACTTGTCTAGCTATACAATACTCTGTTTCTTTCCCTCTGCAGTCTTTTTGGCTTCAAATGAGTGCCTTCAAAATATAGCAGAGACTATCCAACCAAACTATGCAACAGGGGGAAAAAGCTTTCTATGCAGAAGCACTGTCCTGCCAAATCCATAATCTTTCATGCGCTCAGAGTTCTCTTTCTTTTCCTCTCTTTTTTTATGGATAAATCCCCCTTGCTATCTCGTCTACTCCTATCTTAATAAGGAATGACTGCCGTGACTACCCCCATCTAGCTATGCCATTCACCGCCAGCACCTCTGCTCTCCTCGTGTGCTTCAAGAAGAACTGATTAGCACTTTGCATAATTAACCTGATTAGCACTGTGCATAATCAAACTGATTAGCACTTTGCATAATTAAAAAGAAATAATAATAATAACAATAATAAGCACTAAGTAATATCAAAAGCTGTTAGTCCCACAGCCCTTTGGTTACCTACAAGATTAGTTCAGTGTAGCGCATTTTGCACCTTCACATTGAAATCTTTAACTCAAAAGTCAAGAAAATTAATTAAAATTCTTTCAATTCATAGACCCATTATGGCTCTTGTATACATCATCAGTTACCAAAATAATCTACATTTTGTCCATACGTGTTTCCCCAAGTTTTGGTCTTAGACATCTTAAATACATTCTCAATGCAAAATTAAAAAAAAAAAGGAATCTAACACTAAATCAATGGAACTTTCTTCTAAGAAAATTAGAATCCAAGACATGTGCTGCTTCTGTAATTATATAATATCCCATGTATTGTTTCAGGTAAATGGAAAGAAGTGGACAACTTATCAGGAAAACCTGTTTTGGGAATTTACTTTGTGACCCTGGATCAGTGATTGTATTTCTCAGAACCTCAGTTTTCTCACCTGTGAAGGGGAATCAATAATGACAGTTATGCTACATCAAGGGCTATTGATTAAATAAAATGATAATTAAAGAAGCTGCTCTGTAAACTGTAAGATGCCACACATATATGAGGTATTCCATTCTAGGTCCTTAAGCTTCTTACGTCCCAATTTTATTTCACACCACGGATAACTTTACAAATTATGAATAATAATACTTTTTTGTGTTTACAATGCCTTCAAATTAAAAAGTTACAAAGTCCTTTTATATATGCTGCCTTATTTCTTATTCAATGGATGAATATGATTAAAAATTTCATTTAGAGTTATAATTTTAGTTTAGTAATTATTGTATCCATCACAGCTCTCATTTGTGTTTCCACAGAGGTTAAAATCAAGCTGTTGCTGGAAATTCACGAGAGAATAGAAGAAAGTCTAGTATATTTCTATTAATCTGGGCCTGCAGCATAAGAAATTATGCAACTATGCTTTTCTCCACCTTACCATAGCCAAACATCTGTTCCTTACTACCTCTTATGCAACTCCATTTTCCTCTAAGAAACCATCTCTGATATCCTTTAGTCAGAATTCCTTTCTCTCTCCTGCTCCCATAATATTGTATCTATAACCATACTTTTTACAGTTTGCCATTTGTTATACATTTGTGTATTTGTTTTCTTTAGTAAACAAGGAGTTCCATGAGAGAGACTCCAGTGCCTACTCTTCTTTCCTTACAAGTAGCTACCATGGAGTGATGCACATGATAAGTACCCACCACTTTTGTTACAGTTGACTTGAGCAAACTGGACAGAAAATTTTTTATTTTCATTGTGCATTTACCATATAAGTGCTATATGCAAGTCTGAGGAATTGCTTCTCGAACTATGTGTGGGAGAGTACAACGTGTCTAACATATCCATTACTGACATTAAAATCAATTATTCACCTAGTGGCTTATAAAAAAAGTCTCATGAATGCTAGATATTATGCTACCTATTGAATTTAGAACTAATCACATTTAAAAGGAACTTCCAGTTCCTCTCAAGGAACTTACAGTCTATTATCTGTTAAGGGACTTACATTAGCCTTTAAGAGGCTGGGGTGGAGTCATAAGGAAAGGGAACCTTAAAGAAACTAAGATTACCAATTCTAAGGCACCTACCATCGAGCCACTAGGCTTTAATCAACCGGATGAAAGTAACCCAAATAAGCAGTGAGTGTTCCTGGGCCAACCATCCATTTTACAATTCATTTAATTCAAGAAAGAAAATGCTGCTGTGGAGATTATTCAAGTCCAAATGTTCCTGGTGAAGGTGCTTCCAGTAATTCTGGGAAAGCAGCCAATCCCTGGTTTTATATGTAAATATTTTAAAAACACACACATATATATAAGCACAAAGGAAAGGTCAGGAAGATGTAAGTCTTTTAAAAATCTATTTTAATATTTTTTTCTATAACTGTCCACAAAAGTTTGGGCTTTTTTGTAGCCTTACATTTTCTTTTACACAATACACCTGCTTTTTTTCTAAACTAAATATTTCTTCCATCTAATGACTCTCTTTATTAGACAGCATCTAATTTGCATACATTTACATACAATTTAACTGCTAGCTTGTGAGAACAAAGAAACGGCTCTGTATTGTACTGAAGGACAATACTCAGTAAAGGAAGGTATAACACCCAACCAGCTCTGGAACTGTGTAAACTCTTTGTTTCAGATATACCAAGCTCTCCCTCTCTTTTTCTCTTTCTTTCTTTTCTTCTCTCTCTCTTTTAACATGCTTCTTCAAAGGGGTAAAAATTATTCCATCAAACAATAAAAGAAAGAAACTACTTTGTTTAACTGTCCACCCCCACTCCCAGCATGGTTACTACAATTCAGGGGTCCAAGTTTCCTAAATCTACCACAACTTTCTTTGTTATATTTGATAGATTTAATTCCTTCACCTATTTTGTTTTGTGCCTTATTCCTAAAACAACGTGGAATTCGATTGTGATAAAGCTGTGTTCCAATGCTAATTTGTGCTGCCACTCGCCTTGTTCCTGAACAGACAGGGCGGAATATGGCATACTGTTCTCCTGCGAAAAATGCATGTCCTTACCCTTAACAGGTTAATAAATTTTACTCAGACCTCAGGTCTTTATCATACAAACCATCTCTTCAAAAAGAAATGTTTTTCAGTGTCCACTGGGAAGAAGATGGAAAAGGGACCATAGGGAGGGGGTTTCTGGTAAAAAAAGAAGTTGAGGTAAAAAAATACTTGAGACAACTGCTTCTTCACTCAGCCTTTGTAAGTCTCCAAACCTGCATGACTCATTGGGGATAAAAAAAGAAAGCAAACCTGAGAACCAGGGACCCTTGATTCTCTTATGAAAGTGAATTCACATGCTCTGTGACACTGGGTGAATCACTATGCCTCTTCTCTGGGTTCTTCTCATCCTTAATGCATGGCGGAGGAGATTACAGAAAGCAATCTCGAAGAGTTTGTTCAGTGTTTTGTAAATATTAACCATTGAAAACGCACGAAATAAGTAATAAAGCTGCGGTCAAAACCAACTGAAAATAAACACTAGGGGGATTCAAGTTTCTGAAATGTCACGTGTAAAATAACACTAAAAAAATGAAGTGTGGTTTACAAAAAATGCTTCAAAACTATAACTAACAATAGAAATATATGGCGGGACAAGAGGGCAACTAAAAACTCATAATGCCAAATATGAATTGGCACCACAGCTCAGTAGAAATACCTTTCACCCCCAGGTGCTGAAAGCAGTCATGGAAAATGCATTCCCGAGGAAATATATTTCATATCGTTCATTTGGCCTGTTTTCTGCATCTGATAATTCATATTTACAATTTTAATGAACAAAAGAGGTGCGAACTTGTCAGTGATAAGTGAAGAAATTCTACCACTCTGTGGGGCTGCAGAATGTCCACATGATTTGGAACCTTCGACAGCCAGACAGATTGCACAATCTCTACCAGTGATCTTGAAGCATGTCTGATTTTCCACCTGGTGAGAAGAAGCCTGAGTTAGAGAAGTATCAGTGCTGGAGTGCTGGCATGTATCAACATTGCCAACTTCTTAACCCAGAAGCAATTATGAATATTGATCAAAAGTAGCAATGAAAAAGAAATTATTAGACACTGCACTGTAAAACAACTTTACATGTTGGCTTGATCCTAGGTACTGTTCTCAAGAATGAGTAGTCAGGAAGTCAAATGACCCTCTGAAAATTCTGGCTAATTTCTAAAAACATCTTTAAATTCCAGAGAATTTGACAGGAGGACCTTTAACTCCATTGCTCCATGAGGAAATGAGACCATTACCTCATGGCAGCTGTAGTGTTTGCCACTTCAGAAACTGTTAAGTTTTACATGAAATTTCGGATTCTGAAATTTATTAGCTCCTTCTTGTGAATACACATTTAAGGCAGTACTTGTTTTCATGTCAGACTATTATCTGTTGGTATCCAGAACCAGACTGATATTTTACATTTTAACATATTAAATTCTGAGGCTGGAGCGGTGGCTCAGTGGTTAAAGCACTTGCCCGGCATACGCAAGTACACGGGTTCAAACCCCAGCAACTCACATACACAAATAAGTGTAGGAGCAACGAAAGCCTTGTGAAAAACTCAATAAAAATTGATTCTCCTTGTCTCTCTCTCTCTGTCCTTCTATCTTTAAAAAAAAAAAAACATATCAAATTCTACCGTATCTGTTTCTAAAGCACCTCTTAATACTAACTCAGCCAACATCACCTGTCCTGGAGGTGGTTAAGATCTACCTCCCCAACACATGTTACCACGGTGACAAAGTAGTGACCTAATTTACACACACCTGCTGTGTTAATTGGGACAAAATGAAAGATGATGTATATATGCTTAAAATCCAAAATTTATTTTTTTCCTCAAAATTAAATATTTGATTTTTTTTAAATTAGCAGTTTCTAAAGCTAAGTAACATACTCCAGGTGCGCATTTGCCAGTTAATATACCCTGAATGTTTCATGACACTTGAGTAGCAAAATATAGTGAGTGATGAATACAAATCTTTTATGTATTTTCTGTGTGCAATGATTAGTATGAGCAAGGGGTTTCAATCAGTGAATACACGGGGTGTGCTTGAAGGGTCAGGACACTGCCTTAAAGCAAACAGGGAGACATCAATTGTGCCACGCTAGCATGCAGAGTCTGGGCCGTCTTTAAAAATACAAGTTTGCTTTTGAGAAAGCTGCTCTTAGTAGCCTGTGGCAGCCTGCAGCATCTCTTAGACAAAAACATCACTTACCTCTGCTTGACCTCTTCCCACCTCTTTGTACTCATTCTCCACACATCACTGAGAGCTTTTCATTGAGCCACACAAAGTATAATGCCAAAAACTGATAGGAATGTGAACAAACATATTTTCAGAGACTGTGGCTACAGAAACAGCAATGGGGAAATTGTATAGCTAAATGCACAAAATGCATATATTTAACTCATATATTTATAGGAATTTATCTAAAAGACATGATCAGAGATGTTCATAAAAAAGGTTTCCACATACAGGGTGAGGTGGAACATACCTGTAATCCTAGTAGCTCCGAAGGCTGAGGCAGGAAGATCACAAGTTCAAAGCCAGCCTCAGCAACTTAGGCCCTAAGCAACATAATGAGACCTTGTCAAAAAAAAAAAAAAAAAAAATATATATATATATAATAAAAAATAAAAAAGATGGAGATGTGCTGAGTGGTTAAGCCCCCATGGCTTCAAACCCTGGTAAAGGAAAAAGAAGTTTCCACAGGCAGAGCACTGACACAGAACTGTAATCCTGGTAGCTAGGAAGGCTGAGGCTGGAGAATCACAAGTTCCAGGCCAGCCTCAGCAGAATAGTGAGGCCCTAAACAATTTAGTGAGACCCAGTCTCAAAATAAAAAAATAAAAAGGGCTGGGCTGTGGCTCAGTGGCTAAGCACCCCTGGGTACAATCCTTGGTACAAACAAACAGGGCTAGAGATGATTCAGTGGTTAAGTATCCCTAGGTTCAGTCGTTGGTATAAAAAATATATATATTTCCACAATGATATTCATCAGACTTTATTTTTAACAGAGAAAAAATTAGAAGTATAAATTATAACACATCCACTCTATGAAATACTGCATAATCAATAAATATCATGTCACAGAAAAAATATTTATTAACAGAAACAAATGTTCAAAATATACTGCTAGTTGTAAAATTCCAATCCACAACCATGTGTAGAGCATAATCCTATTCTTCTGCATGTACACTTACACATATACATCAAAATGTCAACAATGACTTTTTCTTTTAAGTGACAGTCCTGATGTCAATGATGCTTTCGTTGTCTTTCTGAGTTTTGGGATTTCAACTAGTTTTACATAGACGGTGTATTACTTTTAGAAGAGAAAAATGACTACCATTAAAAATAAAATGAAAGTTACAAAAAAGGTTAAATGATATTCTTGATCCCTGTCCTCACTTAAACTTTACATTTCACCTATCCTTACCTCCTTCTTTATCAACTGCAATCGTAAATATAATAGATATAATATTATTTCATTGCTAAATATTAAAATTTTCAACTGAATGGAACCTTCACTTACTTACAAACCTTACAAAGACATTAGCAGTCAGAACCCTTAGTCTCTAAGCTGCTTTTTAAGCTAACAAAAACCATATGAAATAATTGCCTTTTAATAATGATGACTACTTGAAGTGAACTTTTCAAGACACAAATAAATTTACTTATCACCTGGCTATTGCTTCCTGCTTAAATTATAACTTTCACACTTTGATTTCATTTGTATAGTTATAGGGTCTCACTGATAAGTAAGTGCTTCTCTTAAGTAAGTAAAATTAACATTACCATATGAACTGGATTTGCTGTTAAAAGTATCACACTAGGGGTTTGATTTATTCTATGATGCTTTCACTGATTTAATCATTGCTTAGACAATCAAAATATAATAATCTATTCTCATAAGTAAGAGAGTTTCTTGGGATTTTCTTATGTCATAAACAATAGACATCAGTGATTGATAAAGAAAAATATGTCAATTTTGACATTTCAGTTCTCAGTTTAATACTTTTTTTTAACCTTAGTGATGATCTCTGCCTTCCTAAGAAGTTCATGGGACAAAAAAAAAAAAGCTCTTTTATTTCAAGTGAAAAATGAAAATTGTTTATTTCATTCTCAAAAACAACTGTTAATAATTTTTTAAAAAATATGTGGCATAAAAATTAAGTAGAATCAAAGACATAGGAAAGGAGACTAAATCATAAATGTGCTGGAAGAAAATATAGGGTTTTCTTTTAATACATAAGATTTCAAAATCCATATAATATAAATGACTAACAAATGCAAGTACATAAAAAGGCCCTAGAAAAAGTAAAAGCAGTAAATTAATAACAGAAATATTTTCACACATATTATAGAAAAATATTTACGTTATATAGTAGACAAAAAATTGATAAAAGATTTAAATTCAGTTAAAAATTAAAAAGTATTTAACAGTTAGTTTACATAAAAAGAGATAAAAATTGCCAATGCATTTAAAAATGTTATTTAATCTGATTCATAATTTAAAAAATACTATTAAACCAATGAAATATAGTCTTCACTTTTCCAAATAGAAAAATTATCATTCCAATTCAGTATAGATGATGCTTGGGAAAGCAGCACATACTATTTTTAGAAGAATATACTAAAACTGCTTTCTTAAAAGCAAAATTTTTGTGGGTAACAAAATTTTGATGATGCAAACATGACAGAAATTATTCTATGTACATATTAAAATATTTACATATATTATTTAGAAAGATACAGTTTTGGAAGAGCAACAAAATGGGAAATAACTGAATGTCAATAAATAAAAGTAGTAAATACATTTTTACATCTATAAAATACAAATATTATACAGCTGTTAAAAATATAGAAGATATCATATAATATGCTATAGTATAAATACTAAAAAGCCGCTAGGGTATATAAATCTCTAAGATAATAGCAATCAGAAAAGAAAGAGAACTACTTGATTCTCTGTTTTTTAAAACTGAGAAATATATTTCTCTACATGCATATATTTATTTCAGATAAACAGTATGGTAAGTTGGTGAAGACATACTTTTCATTTTATATCTTTGCATACCAAACTTTAAATTAAACAAAACAGCACAATCTTGTTTTGTGCAATGGTAAATGGTAAAGAGTACACTATTAAAATAAGGGTCTTGTGTTGTTCAATTCCTCTCTCTATACCTGTTTGGAAATAATTCAGTTTCACTGGGTTTCCATTTCCTCATCTGTGAAATAATTGGATTAGCTAAAAACATAACCTCTAAATTATCTATAGTTCTAATACTATATAGTTTTCTGTATTAATAAGCCAGTAGGGAATGTTACAAAATTATGTTTAGTACTTAAGTATTAATTTTGAGCATCTATAACTCTTTGTATGCAGGCTGCAGCCATTTTTTAAGAAACAAAAGCAAATAACATACTATTCTTCAATTTTAGGCAAGATGAACATGTGAAACATTATTATAGTAACATAGTTCGGCACAAGTAGTGATTCCAGGTTTCCACTGTTTAGCTTCGCTAAGGTGTTGAAACATGCCAAACAAGACTGACCAGGGAAGCTTTCTTATCTACTGTCTAACAGGTTGCAAGCATAGCCCAATCCAAGTTCTGAATCTATCCTAATATATGACTTCATATATACAACATTACTAGAACAATAGAACAAAATGTCAAAATTGGTTCATATTTCAGGTATATATTGCCACAAGTACTCTTAACATTTTTGTGATATTCTATAACATGAGAATGCATGCTTACATGTGATCAGAAGTGCTTCCTATCTGTGTGTGTGTGTGTGTGTGTGTGTGTGTGTGTGTGTGTGATTTTTGAGGCTTTAGTGTGTAATGGTCTTCTTCCACTGTGACTTAATATTCTTGACATACAGATTTTTAAAGATGAAAAATCTCTCAGTTATGATCTGGATGACAATTTTTACTGTCATCTAAACTACACAGCGAAAATTGTGCACTGTGGTAATTCTGTAAAGCAAGCGGTCTTTTCCTTCATTTCTGGTTTCCATTTTTGTGATAAGAATAGAGCCATGGGAATTTCCTTGGTAAGATTCAATGGTGTAACTTTTAACAATGGACTGTTATTAATCATACCAGAATTTGGTTTGTAAATTAAGATGCCAGTACAACCTACTAAAAGCTGGACAGTGAGCATTTTAGTTTATCTAGTAAAAAAATTTAAAACCTCTCATCTAAAAGCTTAACCATTTCTGAAAATGTTATTTGTCTCTGTTTTTCAAATGCTCATTGTAAGGTGGTCTACTTACTCATGCATTTCTTCTTACAGTATCAGCCAGGGTCATGGTAATACTGTCATCTTTTATAGCATCAAGCAATTAAAAAGTAATAACAAGGTGAATACAATATTGATTAAATACATTAAACTCAAGAAAATTCAATAAAATTTCATCAACTTCAATAACTTACTACCACATACCTTTTTCTAGTTATGGATAAATAATTTAATTCTGAATGAAGCATTTGAAGAAATTTGTTTCAGGGTGAATGTAGGCATGAGAATAACAGATTTTCTGTGTTCGATTCAAATGGATAGATAATATTTTTTTTAAAATACGTTAAATATTTTCAAATTTTAAATAATTAAATTTTAAATATTCTTACTATTGTAAGATTAATGTTAGAAAAGAAAAAAATAAATCTAATGATATTCTTTTTGTCTATCAATTTTCATTTTTAGACTTGATATGCAGAAAAAGATGAAAAAAAGATGATACTACTCCTTTAAATGAAGATTTTCCTTAGGGAGAAATGATGGCTCAAAAATCCTTGTGGTTCTTCTAACAATTCCTGGTACCAGAGTGGGCAAAAGAATTGCCAGAGAGAGTTAAGAATAGCAATGAATCCAATCTCACCTTTTTGGCCAAATTTCTTTTGCTTTTACAAATATGAAGTCTGTAACATTTTAAGGAGATATGACTAAGCATCTGTAATCCTTGCACACATGTTTATTCTGGCCATATTTATTATTAGGAAAAAGGATAATCAACTATTTGCCCCAATTTCTTTTTTTTGTCATTTTTTTAAAAATTAATTCAAGATAGTCTTACGTTTAGGAGGAAATCATTGCCAAACAATCATGAACAAATCCGCCCCCTCCCCCAGATCCCATGTTTCCCCCTACTTTACCTCTGTGTTAGTTGGGCTTCTCCTGGAAATCGAAGGTTCCCCACTGGGTTGATCCCCCCATATGCCCTCCCTCCAGCTGCTTGGATATCCCTCCTATCCTACTCCCCTCCCTATCTCCTCCCTTCATCCTGCAGCATCACAGGTAAGGTTCCCCCTGCTCATATAAAAATTCACCCATGTTGAGGTTATTATTAGCTTAGCCAACATTCAGTCTGTTTCTCATTGCATTCTAGCGTCCACATATGAGAGAAAACATTTGACCCATGAGTTTCTGAGTTTGAAATATTTCACTCAGCATAATTTTTTCTATCTCTATCCATTGGGCTGCAAATGTTCCATTCAAAATCTCCTCAAAAAATAAAATACTTGGGCACCAATCTAACACAGGATATTAAGGACCTCTACAACAAAAACTACTGAACATTAAAAAAAAAGAAATTTCAGAAGACCTGAATAGATGGGAAAACATTCCATGTTCTTGGTTAGGCAGAATCAATATAATCAAAATGGCCATTCTACCTAAAGCCCTATACAGATTCAACGCAATCCCCATCAAGATACCAATGACAGGGACTGGAGCGGTGGCTCGGCGGTTACCGCGCTTGCCCTGCATGAGTGAGTACACGGGTTCAAACCCCAGCACCTATGTACACAACTAAGTGTCAGAGCAATGAAAACCATGTGAAAAACTAAATAAAAATTGATTCTCTCTCTCTCTGTCCTTCTCTCTTTAAAAAAATAAATAAAAAGAAAAATAAGAAAAAATATACCAATGACATCCTTCATTGATACAGAAAAAGCAATTCTCAAATTTGTATGAAATAACAGAAGACCCAGACTAGCCAAAATATTACTAAAGAGGAAACAGGAGGTGTCACAATTCCTGACCTGAAATTATACTACAGGGCTATAGAAACAAAAAAAGTGTGGTATTGGTATCAAAACAGAACTGAAGACCAATAGAACAGAATAGAAGATACTGAAGTGAACCCCCAAATCTTTAACTATTTGATATTTCATAAAGGGGGCCAAAGCATAGTGTGGAAGAATGATAGCCTGTTCATCAAATGGTGCTGGACAAATTGGACAGCCATACGCAGACAACTGAAATTGGATCTTTACTGCTCACCCTGCACAAAAATCAAATCAAAATGGTTCTAGAATCTGTAAATTAAACAAGCAACTTTACAACTGCTTGAAGAAAAAGTAGGATGAACACTACACGACATAGGGGTCGGCATCACCTTCCTAAACAAGACTCCCATAGCACAAGCATTAAAGCCAAGATAAATGAATGGGATGTCATTAAACTAAAAAGCTTCTGCACAGCTGAAGAATTAGTCGAGAGTGACAAGAGAGAAGGTACAGAATGGGAGAAAATCTTTGTCTGCTACACCTCAGAGAGAGGGCTAATATACAGAAAATACAAAGAACTAAAAAATCTGAACACCAAAACACAAATAAACTAATCAATAAATGGGCTAGGGAGCAAAATAGAATTTCTCACCCGAGGAAGTCCAAAAAGCCCATAAACGTATGAGAATGTGCTCTACATCACTAGCAATCAGAGAAATGCAAATCAAAAGTGCACTGAGATTCCACCTCACTCCTGTAAGAATGGCAAAAATGAAAAATAAAAATGACAAATACTGGAGGGACTGTGGGAAGAGGGGAACACTGTCACATTGTTGGTAAACTGGTACAGCCACTCCGGAAAGCAGTATGGAGACTCCTCAAAAACTAGGACGGGAACCACCTTATGACCCAGCTATCCCACTCATGAGTATTTTCCCAAAAGAGAGAGAATCAGCATATTATAGAGATACAGCTTCATCAATGTTTTTAGCAGCTCAATTTACTATAGCTAGTCTATGGAACCAACCCAAATGCCCCTCACTGGACAAATGGATTCAAAACCTGTGGTACATATATACAATGGAATTCTACTCCTCTATGCCCAAATTTCTTAATCATATTAGTCAACAGGTAGGACATGCCTCCCTTGTCACAGACACTCTAACCCACAATCCTTGAATGTACAATACTAAGAAACCTATGAGAATTTAGGGATGAGATTTCTTATACTCTAGATTTTCCCTAACTTGTTCCTTTATGTTATTCATGGTTTGATTTTTCAATATTATTTCCTCAGAAAGGTCACCCATGATTCCATTCCCTACTCCCAACCATTCTCTATCCTGTTTTTTTTTTCTGTTTGTATTTTAGGACTAGTACCTACCACTTTCTAAACATCTTATTTATGAATTTGTTAATTTGCTTAGTGTCTACAGGTCCAATAAGTGATCCCTAGAAGCCTACATGTCCACACAAGATTGGAAGAGCAAGGCCCATCTCAGAGAGGTTACTTTCTAACTTGTAGTCAGTGAATGGACTAAGACAGGATTTAAACTCACCTCAGTCCAACTCAAACACTTGTACTCTTTCTGCTTTTCCCAAGTTAATCCTAAATCTATTGGAAATGTTTTTCTTGTCTTGTAAAAAAAATAAGTAGAGTACTATTAGGGCAAGGAGTGTCAGAGGGAAGAGAGTGAAGTAGAATCATTTCTAAAATAACTGGAACATAATTGGAAGCATATAT
>PVKS010000302.1:0-99246 GCA_004027875.1 Aplodontia rufa
TCTCTCTCTCACTGTCCTTCTCTCTTAAAAAAAAAGAGAAGGAAAGTGCAAGAGAGACAGAAAGAGAGAATTAGGGCTGGATCGGTGGCTCAGCAGTTACTGCGCTTGCCAGGCATGCCCAAGGATGGGGTCTGAACCCCAGCACCATGTATACAATGAAGTGTCAGAGCAACGAAAGCCACATGAAAAACTAAATAAAATGGATTCTCTCTTTCCCTCTCACTGTCCCTCTCTTTCTTAAAAAAAAAAAGAACAAGAGAATCAATTTTTAGTTTTTCATTTCGTTTTCGTTGCTCTGACACTTAGTTGTGTATGTGGTACTGGGGATCGAACCCAGGTCCTCACATATGCCAGGCAAACGTGATCCCATAGAGTAACCACTCCAGCCTCACCCCCTATATGTTTTCAAATTTAAGTATTTTCTCCTGACCCCACACTGGGGGCTGAAACCAGAGGGGCTCTACCACTGAGCTACAGCCCCAGCCCTTTTTTATGTTCTGAGACATCATCTTGCTAAATTGCCTAGATTGCCCTCCAACTTGAGATACTCCTGACTCTGCTTCCTGAGTCACTGAGGTTACAGATGTGTGACATCACACTCAGCCTTAGTAAATGTGTTTTAAGTGTTAATTTTTTAAAAAATTAAGGGGCTGGGGGTAGAGATCAGTAGTAGAGGGCTTGCGTGGCATCATGCAGGGTTTGAGCTCTAGCACCACAAAAAAAAAAAGAGAAAGAAAGAAAAAAACAGCAAAAGAAAAATTAACAGAGCTTTTTTTTTTTTTTTGAGAGATGGACTGTGAAAGAAAGTGAGAGAAAATCAATTTTTATTTATGTTTCCATATGGCCTTCATTTCTCTGACATTTAGTTGTACTTAGTGCTTGGGTTTGAACTCCTCTGGTCCTCAGTCATGCCAGGCAAGCACTTTAACCGCTTAGAGCATTTTAACCTGAGGTCTCAAAAGATACTGAAAGGAGCCAGGCATGTTGGTGCACATCTGTAATCCTAGAAGCTTAGGAGGCTGAAGCAAGAGGACTGCAAGTTCAAAGCTAGTCTCCGACGTTTAGTGAGGCCCTAAGTAACTTAGCGAGACCCTGTCCTGAAAATAATAAATAAATAAATATAAGGGGCTGGGGATGTGGCTTGGTGATTAAGCACCACCAGGGTCAATCCCTGGTACCAAATAAATACAATTAAATTAAAGTTAAACTGAGACCCAGGTCTACAGACACCCATATTTTATTCTACTCTACTACATAATTTTTCTATGACTGGGCTGGAAGGGTAGCTCGGTGATATGGTGCTTGTCTGGCATACATGAGGACCCAGGTTCCAGAACCACATGCACAACTAGGCATTGGAGCAATGTAAACCAGATGAAACACTAAGTAAAACTGATCTTCTCTTTGAAAAAAAATTTTTCTGTGACTATAAATTGAATATTTACACCTGCAAACTTACCAAGAAGCCAGCTCTCTTTGTGCATCCCAGCTTCAAACTGACTACTTAGAGAAGACTGCTGCAGTACAGCAAAGTCCTGCAGGCTGCCTGGCCAGTTTGTCTCCACAGTCATTAGTGCTCCTCTGATGTCACACACCATCAGGCAGTTTAAAGAATGTAGACCCTTTCGGTTCACATAGGAGAGGTCTTCAGCATTTGGTGCCTTGATTGTCACATGGATACAGTCAACCACTCCTATCACCCCTGGCATCCCTGCCAACCCATAGAATTCATCTTTCAGAGCCTGCGTGGACGCTTCATCAGTTGGAAAGCGTATGAACTGTGAGGCCCTTTCCACAAGTGCTTCTGTGACATTGGCAACACAACGACTCATAGAGGCCTGACTAATTCCAATAGCATCACCCATTCGAGTCTGGAAGGAACCTGAGGTATAAAAGCCTAACGCTGCAAGGATCTGTGTCTCTGGACTAATAGCCCTGGATCGCTGTGTAGGTCTAGAGAGACTCGCTCCCAAGAGTTCCACCAAGTAATAAATGAACTGGCGAGGAAACCCATACATGGACATCAAATAGTCATCAGTCACATCGTCCAGTTTAAAACGGTCCAATGTCCGGTGACCTCGGCCATAAAGCAAGAGATCGCAGTCAAGAACTGTTATTGGTATGGCCATACCAAATGTGAATGCTGTCTGGCCTTCTATCTGCTACTTTTTCCCTGAACTCTTCCCAGTGACGATGTTGGTGCAAGAAGATATTTAAGGAAGTGTCAGAATTCAACAGCTAAACACCAGTTAAATGGTTCTGGCATTTATAGTCTTCTCTCTGTAAAGGTTAAAAGAAAAAAATTAGAAACCTATCATAGACATTAAAGTGGCTACAACAGCACATTTTGAGTAAATCCGTTCCGATGAGGCACAAGGGGTTGTACTTACAGCTCTGATTTACTTTCTACTAATTCATGGCTGCAGACAAAGTTCGTCTGGTTTGAAGGATAATGTGAGTTAAAGTTCGATGGTTGATTTAACGCTTGGAATTTCAACTGAGAACAGCGAAAGATTAATGGGGGTGATGGCACAATTGCTAACACCATATGAAAGTTCAGCTCCCAACTACACATGCCTCCAAACAGCTGACTAGTACTCATAACTACCTAGGGTAGAAATTAGTCACAGGTTTGTTATCCAGAGCCCCATGGGTCAACAGGATGAGTAAGGGGCAGATGTAGGGGCGTTCAAACCAGTTCCACGAGGGAGCGGCGGGTGGAGAGGGGAGGGAAAAAATTAAAATTAGCAATGCAGCCTGGGGGACGCGCTTTCCCCTCACCGCAAAAAATCCAAACCCTGAGGCTAAGTAAGGGCTAGGAAGTAAGGAAGTGCAGTCAGTTTGAAAGAAGGCGCGAAGGGCGAGGCGGAGGGTGCCAGCTTCAGGAGGCGACTCCGTCACTTTTACAGAGCGCCTTAAAAATGGACACCGAAGTCTGCCTGCAACCGCCAGAGTCGTCAAACGCCGGTCACCCACCTCTCCGCGGCTGCCGGGTCACCGGCCGGTTACTCCACCCACTCAGCGCAGGCCCACCCTCCTCCGGAACCGCCGCCGCACACCGGCCGCCACGGCGCGCAACGGCGGCTCCACCCCCTCCGCGTCAGCGCCCGCCCCACGCTGCGTCCTCACTGCCGCCGCGCACGTGGCGTGCGCTTCGTCGCCGCACATTCCGCACGGTGACCCAACGGTCTCCATATCTGGAAGGCACTCTTCCTTAGGTCTTTGTTTGCAGATGAGGGGTTTGAAAAAATTTCACAATAAGACTTTTATAAAAGATATTTTTTGTGGTTATTTTTGGGGGTTCACAGGACTAAGCTGTGTTTCATGGTGTGGCGAAAGTGCGAAATGTGTTAGGCAGCTGGATTCCCCCTAATTCTCTCCCTCCCACCGCCAGCACTGAAGCGGATGAAAACAAACACTAACGATGGCGGCGCCGGGCAGCGAGGCGCTGCTGGGTTAAGGCAGAAGTGATCGCTTGACCGGTGAGGGGAGCCCTGAAGAGGATCTGTCGACGTGGGTGAGACATCTGGCTCAGTGCTACGAGCGAAACGCCCGGGACCTGCGATTCCGGAGCTTCTGGAGGCACGCGGTATCTGCGACCTGTGCTGTCATTGCAGCCCCGGAGCGCGGAACCCGCTCAGCCAGGAGGCGCGGCTGGCCGGCCCCAGGCCCCCGCCTCCGTAATGAGAACTCCGAGCCACTTTTTGTGCCGCAGCTTGCAGGTACTAACTTTGGAGAGGGTACCCCCAGATCCCTCAGCACCCCCGGGTGGGAGGCTATGGATCTGCGGCCGTCGGCCACCGCCTGGTGGAAGACGAAGCCTTCTAGCCTAGGTTCCGTCCCTTGAGCCGCTAAGTTTTCTTGGGGAGATCGAGTTGGTGTAGGGCCCATTGGCTTTTGATTGTTCCCAGTCTTTACAGAAACCCTCAGAGCTTCTACTTTCCCAGCTCTATTGGGTTAGGTGGTTCTGCTTTTTGTAGGTAAATTATGGGGGTCCTATCTCCGGGGTGGGGTTCCTATATGAATGAGGTAGGTTTTCTTTCAGTCAGGATTTGTTGAGTGCCAAATATGTACTCCGCGTGTAGGTGAGGGTGACTGTTGACTAGTGAAAAAAGGGACCCAAGGTTCACGACTATCTTACTGGCAGTGGAACGACCTCTGGAAACCTGCGCTCCATTCACATTAAGTAAATCTCTGGGTAAGTGGCTAAGCACCTTCTTTGGCTCATCACTAATACATACAGGTTTCACTTACCCGTCCTTTATCCTCCAGTTAGTCCGCTCAGTTCAGCCTAACATTTTGCTCTGCGTATTTCTTTCCTAGCTGGCTGTACCGCCCCACCCCCACCCCCTCCAAAAAATAAAGCAAAAATGAAACATTTAAAAGTTCCCTGGTACCCTGGTACTGGGACTACAACCCGCCCCCTTTTGTTTTTTATTTTGAGATAGTATCTAACTAAATTGTCCAGGATGGCCTCCAACTTGAGATTCTCCTGCCTTGCTGGGAATACCTGTGTATGGGAATGCACCTGGCCCAAAAGTACCTATTTTCTCATTCCACTTAGTTTATAACTCTTCTATCATGGTCGACTTCATTGAATACCTTCAGTGGGAGATGTGCAGTAATAAGAAACAACTTTTCTTTTTTTTTTTGCACTGCGGATTGAATTCAGGGGTGCCTTACCACTGAGCTACATCCTCATCCCACTTTTTTTTTTTTTTAAGACAGGAACTTGCTAAGTTGCTGAGGCTGGCCTGGGACTTGGTATATAAGTTGCTGGGTTTACAGGCTTGTACCACCACCTCTGGCATACAACAGACCCATTTTTTTTTTTAAGAGAGAATCAACTTTGTTTAGTTTTTCACATAGTTTTTATTGCTCCAATACTTTTTGTGTATGTGGTGCTGGGGTTTATTTGTTTTTGTTTTGTTTTTGTTTTTGTTTTTGTTTTTAGGGCTGAGGACCCAACTCAGGCCTTTCACATGCTAGGCAAGTGCTCTGAGCTAAATCCCCAACCCCATGGTGCTGGGTTTTGAACTCTTGTCCTTGGGCATGCCAGGCAAGCGCCATAATCGCAGAGCCACCACTCCAGCCCCAGACCCATCCTTTGAAGCACATTAACGTCCAAGTGTTTTTGTGTTATTTTATTGTGAGTATTAGCTCATATGTGGATATTGGATCCTTATCATTGAATATTGTGACTCTGACTAAATTATAAGGGTTTTTAATTTCAGCTCTATTTTTTAGCTCAGGAGAAGTCTTATCAGTGTATGTTTGTTTGCAGTACTGAGGGTTGAACACAGGGCCTTGTACAGGTTGAGAAAGGGCTCTATCACTGAGCTATATTCTAGTCCTTTTTTTGCGGGGAATGCTGTGGATTGAACCCATGAGCACTTTGTCACTGAGCCCATATCCCTAAGTTTTTTTAAATTTTTTTTATTTTGAGACAGGGTCTTGCTAAGTTGCTTAGGGCCTAAGTTACTGAGGCTGTCCTTGAATTTGTCCTTCCACCTCACCTTTCACTGAGATTACATGTGTGTACCACCCTGCCCCGCTTAAAGATGTTTTCCCCCATCAATGTACATATCTTGAATTTTCATGAAACCAGATTATTTAGATTTTTTAAAAACTTTTTTAGAGGGAGAGAGTGAGAGAGAGAATTAATTTTATTTATTTTTTTCATCTGGCCCCCTGTTTCTCCAACACTTAGTTATGTTTGTGGTCCTGGTGTTTGAACCCAAGTCCTTGCACATGCCAGGTAAGTGCTCCAACCTCTGAGCCACTGCTCTAGCCCCAGGATTGGTTTTTATTTAAATTTTATTTATTTTTTTATTAAGGAGTTAAGTTCTGGTACAATCATAAATGTGTACAAAAGTAAGAATATATTATGCGTTTGCTCCTAAACCAGAATTATCCTCACATCTCCCACAGCTCAGTCTCTTGATTCTTCTATATTTCACCACTACAACCAATTTAAATGACTATATATATATATAATTATAAATTTTCCAGAATTAAATGATTGCATAAGTATAATTTGACTTGGGGGGTAAAGCCTATGCAACATTGTTGATGTCTCCCTAGACCCCTCCCTGTCCTCCCTCCCATCCCCCCACATATGTATTTTTTTCCCATTGCTGGGTCTAATACATGAGTTTAATAACTTTTCCTCCAAGCCTGGGTTTAGCTCTAGCCTCCACAAATGAGGGAAAACATTCAACCCTTGACTCTCTGGGTTTGGTTAACTTTGTTCAGCATGATTTCTTCCATTGGCATCCATTTACCTTCAAAGATTGCAATATTGTTGTGTCTTATAGATAAGTAGAACTCCATTGTATGTATATACCAGGGCTTTTGGATCCATTTATCCAGTGAGGGGCAATTGGGTTGGTTCCGTGATTTAGCTATTGTAAATTGAGCTACTATGAACTTTGATTTTGCTGTGTCCCTGTAATGTGGTGATTTTAACTTCTCTGGGAAAATACCCAGAAGAGGGATATCTGGTTCCTACAGTGGATTCTACCCTAATTTTTTGAGGAGTCTCCATACTGCTTTCCAGAGCTTCTGTACTAGTCTGCAGTTCCACCAACAGTGTGCTAGTTTTCCTGTCTCCTCACAGCCCCTCCAGCATCTGCCAGATTTTTTTTTTTTAAGAGAGAGAAAAGAGGGGCTGGAGTGGTGGCTCAGTGGTTACAGTACTTACCTGGCATGCACAAGTACAGGGGTTCAAACCCCAGTACCCATGTACACAACTAAGTGTCAGAGCAATGAAAACCATGTGGAAAACTCAATAAAAATTGATTCTTTCTCTCTCTCTCTCTCACTGTCCTTCTCTCTTTAAAAAAAAAAAAAAAAAGAGGGTTGGAGCAGTGGCTCAGCGGTTTTGGCGCTTGCCTTGCAAGCACAAGGACCCGGGTTCAAACCCTAGCACCATGTACACAACTGAGTGTTGGAGCAACTACAGTCTTGTGAAAAACTAAATAAAGTTGTTTCTGTCTTTGTCTCTCTCACTGTCCCTCTCTCTTTATTTAAAAACAAAAGAGAGAGAGAGAAGAGGGGAGGGGGAGGGAGGGAGAGAGAAAAAGTTCTGACCTTTGTTTCTCTGACACTTAGTTGTGTATATGGTGCTGGGGTTTGAACCCCGTCTGTGCACATACCAGGCAAACACTCCAAACTTTGAGGCATCACTCCAGCACTTATTGGATTGGTTTTTAAGTTGTTTTAATTAAGCATAGCCTTTATTCCCTCTTCCCATTTATATTTTATTTATTTTGCTTCCTTTCTGGCTTCCTAATTTGAGTACTTAAAGTATTTGCGTATTAATTATAAAGGTATTTAAGGATATAAATATACCCCAGAATTCTCCTTTCATTGTATCATTTGTTTTGATGCCAAATATTCTGCATTTTGTAATTTCTGCTTGTTATTGAAAGGTTCTTCATTTACACATGGTTGACTTTTCAATGCTTATTTCTAGTTATTTAGATATAAGCAATATTACATTGGAATTTTTCCTCTCTTTATCTATTTCATTTTTTTGACAGTGGTGGATTGAACACACGACATCCAGCTTGCTGAGTAAATGCTGTATTACTGAGATTTCCCCCAGCCAGTCTTTTCTTTTCATTCTTTTTTTAAAGAGATGGAGAGGAAGAAAGAATCAACTTTATTTATTTTTATTTTTTCATCTGGCCTTTGTTTTTCTGACACATAGCTGTGTATGTGGTGCTGGGCTTTGAACCTGGGTCATTATGCATGCCAGGCAAGTGCTCCAACGCGTGAGCCACCGCTTCAGCCCCGAGAGAATCATTTTATTTAGATTTTCATCTGGTTTTTGTTTTTCTGACACTTAGTTTGTACGTGGTGCTGGGGTTAAAACCCAGGGCCTTGCACATGCGAAGCAAACTCTCTACCACTGAGCCACCACTCCAGCCCGTATTCAAACAGTCTTGGGAATTTTTCTATAGCCAAGATCGTGATCAGTTTATTCATTTTTATTTAATTATTTTCTTTGTTCTTTGAAGTGGAAGCAAGTGGTGTTTGTGTTTAACCACTGAGCGACATCCCCAACCATTTCTTTCTTTCTTTCTTTCTTTCTTTCTTTCTTTTTTAATTTTGAGACAGCAGGGACTGGAGCCATGGCTCTACGGTTATGGTGCTTGCCTGGCATGTGCAAGTATGTGGATTCGAACCCCAGCACCATGTATATACAACAAAGTGTCGGAGTAACTAAAGTCACATGAAAAGCTAAAAAATAAAAATTGCTTCTCTCTTTCTCTCATTGTTCATCTTTCTTTAAAAAAAAATATTAATTTTGAGATAGGGTCTTGCTAAGTTGGCTGAGGCTGACTTTGAACTTGTGATCCTCCTGCCTCAGTTTCCTGAGCTGCTTGGATTACAGGTTTGTGCCACCATGCCTGGCTATATCACAGGAAAGCAGGGAGCTGAAACTCCAAACTTCAGTTCTTGTGTTCTGACAAGACACCAAAAAGTCATGCAAGAGAACTTCATTATAAGTGAAAGTAAAGTAAAAACTAAGTAAGGCTCAACAGAGGTAGGGAGCAATCTCTGAACAGAGAATGACAATGGAGACAATGCTATCTACAAATTTATTACCATTTGTTGCTTACCAGGAGGACATGGGTCCTTCTTCAACTGCCTTCACCGGTCAAGTGTTCAGCTCCTCCTTCATGTCAGGCAATGGAGTTTTTGGCCTGAGTAGGTTCTCTCCAGAACTATCATGGTGGCCATCCTGTTTAGGGGGGTTCATCTACAAGTCAATCCCACGTTAATGTGGGTGTTGGGGTCAGTAGCAAGTCAGTGCACTGGCGCTACTAAAAAATATTCTCTTCTGAGCTAGAACACACGTGGTGCTATAATTTATAGATTTATCTTGACTTCATGGGTCCTGTCAGGAGTTAATCCCATAAATCCTTCTTTGTTGAGCGCTTGCCCTCCATTATTTCTTTTACTTTTGCCTAGCCTCAAGGTTTGTGTACTAATGTTTTCCACAGCTTATCTTCTGCAAATTATTTACTCATCTGCCTTGGCAGTAGCTTAAAGAAAACTTCAGTAGTAACTTAAAGCAAGCCTGTGACCTTGCCATGCTTTCCACTGCTCATTGCTTGCTACTACCTAACAGTGACTCTTGTAATCTAATTTCCTCTTGACTAAAATTCGGATGTAAATATTGCCATTTATGCTTTGTTTTTTATTTCTGTCTTCATCTTTTTAACTGGGTATATCTCTGCTTATTCCTTTATTTTCAAACTTTCCTTGTAACATTTAGGTAGGGGAAATTTCAGTTGTTCTGTAACATTGAAGTTCTGTTTCTTATTTGTCTAAAGGAACTTTCTGAATGGAGAAAAAGATCCTTATAATTTCATTACTCTGATTACTCTGACGTCTAGAAAGTAGAATATTTCTGTTCTGTTTGTGGTTAGTCTTGTAAATATCTGTTATATTTGCGGGGTGGCACAGTGCTGCCTGTGAGCTGTTATCCCTTTGACTCAGAATTCTGAGGCAAGGGAGATTACAAAATGTAGCCGTCAAGGCCCTTTCTCACATTAAAAGATGTCTGGAAATGTGTGTTAATGGTAAAGGTGTATTCAATCCCAGCACCTCACCAAAAAAAAAAAAAGAAAGAAAGAAAGAAAAAAACAAAGAAAGAAGTATGGAGATACATTTGAATAATCTTGTGCCAAATTATGCATTATTTCCTTGAAACTATTTGCCCTTTCCTTATTTTATTATTGTTATTTTTTATTTATTTTTTTTTTTTGAAGAAAGAGGGACAGGGTGAGAGACATAATCAATTTTTTTAATTTAGTTTTTCATGTGGCTTTCGTTGCTCTGAAGCTTCATTGTGTACATGCTGCATCCTCTCGCATGCTAGGCAAACGCCCTAACCACTGAACCACTGCCCCAGCCCCTCATTTTATTATCATTATTTTTTCTTTTTCTTTTTCTTTTTTTTTTTTTTCTTTTGTACCAAAGATTGAACCCAGGGTTACTATACCAGTGAGTCATGCCCCGGACCCATTTTTTAAAAATCTTCAGATGGTTTTGCTGATTTTTTTAGGGCTTCACTAAGTTGCTGGAACTGGCTTTGAACTTTCGGTCCTCCTGCCTCAGACTCCTGAGCAGCTGGAATTATAAGCATGCACCTCCATGCCCAGGTGGAAACATTTTTTTTAAGAGAGAGAAGGACAGTGACAGAGACAGAATCAGTTTTTATTTAGTTTTTCACATGGCATTCGTTGCTCTGACACTTAGTTGTATACATGGGTGCTGGGGTTTGAACCTGTGTACTTATGCATGCCGGGCAAGCACTGTAACCGCTGAGCCACCACTCCAGCCCCAGAAACATTTTTTGACAGTTTATTGAAAAGGATATTATAAAGGATCCTATTGAAAAAGGATATTACAAAGGATCCAGATGACCTACCTGAAGGAGAGATGGACAGTTCAAGGTACGGCATGGGGACAGGGAGGTATGCAGAGCTTCCATGCCCTCTGTGGGTGTGCCAACCTCCAGTATTTCCAGTGGTTTTTGGCACTCTGGAAAGTCATCACGTCTGGTTTTTCAAGAGTGTATATGGAGGGGCTCGAGCTCAGTGGTTACAGCGCTTGCCTGGCATGTGTGAGGGTGTGGGTTCGAGCCCCAGCACCATGTACACAACAAAGTGTCAGAGCAATGAAAGCCACAAGAAGAATTAAATAAAAATGATTCTGTCTCTCAAAAAAAAAAACCCCAACAACAAAAAGTGTATGTGGAGCTTGTTCTTCAGCCGTCCTCCTTCGCACAGGTCCATGGGTGGGGCTGAAAATTCCAGCCCTTTAATCCACTTAGTCTTTTTGGTTACCTTCAGCATCTGGAAACTATCCAAGTCTCTTTCTCATGAACTCTGATCTTAGGAAAAGGCTCTAAATAAATAACAAAGACACTTTTTTTTTAAGATGGAAAGAGATAAAGAGAGAATTTTATTTATTTTTTCATCTGGCCTTTGTTTCTCCAACACTTAATTGTGTATGTCGTGCTGGGGTTCGGAGCTGGGTCCTTACACATCCCAGGCAAGCCAGGCAAGCGCTTCAACTGGTAAGCCACCCCATTCCAGCCCCAACAAAGACACTCTTCACTCAGAATTTTAAAGTTTTAGGGGCTCTTTGACAAGGACTGGGGATAAAGATTAAATATTTCTTTCTTTCTTTTTTGGTACCAGGGATTAAACCCAGAGCCACATTCCCAGCTCTTTTTATTTTTTTATTATAAGACAGGGTCTTGCTAAATTGCTTAGGGCCTCACTAACTTTCTGAGGCTGGCTTTGAATTTTCGATCCTCCTGCCTCAGCCTAATAAACTGCTGGGATTACAGGTGTGTGCCGCCACACCCAACTAAGACTGTTTCTTAAACCATAATTTCACACCCATTAAGATGGCCACTGTTTAAAAAAAGAGGGAAAAAATTGGTGAGGATTGAGAAATTGGAGTCATTTCTACTGTTGCTGGGAGTGTAAAATGAGGATAGTTAATATGGAAAAATAGTATATTGGTTTCTCAAAAAATTAAACATAGGGGCTGGAGTGGTGTGGGTCAGTGGTTATGGTGCTTGCCTGGCATGTGCAGGTACGCAAGTTCAAACCCCAGCACCATGTTCACAACGAAGCCTTGGAGCAACGAAAGCCACATGAAAAACTAAATAAAATTGATTTTCTCTTCCTTTCTCTCTTTCTCACTGTCCCTCTCTCTCTCTCTCTCTCTCTCTCTTTTTTTCTTTTTAAAGAAAGAGGAGGCTGGAGCAGTGGCTCAGCAGTTTCGGTGCTTGCCTGGCAAGCACGAGGACCTGGGTTCAAACCCCAGCACCACATACACAACTAAGTGTTAGGGCAACTAAGGCCTTGTGAAAAACTAAAGTTGTTTCTCTCTTAAAAAAATAAAATAAAATAAAGAGGGACAGTGAGAGAGAGAGAAGCAATTTTTATTTAATTTTCCATGTGACTTTTGTTGCTCTGACACTTTGTTGTATACATGGTGCTGGGTTTGAACCCACATACTTAAGCATGCCAGGCAAGTGCCATAACCGCAGAGCCACTGCCCCAGCCCTGTCCCTCTCTCTTTAAAAAATAAAATAAAATAAATAAGATTACTGTATGAACCAGCAAGTCACTTCTGGGTATATACTCAAGAGAATTTGTCATGAGAGAGCGGGGAGCTAAACTCCAAACCTCAGTTCTTACGTTGCAATGAAAGTAAATTTTGAAACTGGACACCAAAAGTTATTTAAGAGAACTTTATTATAGAAGAAAGTAAAATAAAATAAAGTGAGTCTCAAGCAGAAAGCATTCTCAAGGAAGAGACTGAGTTTTTCCCATCAGAAAACAAGAAAGGAAACAGTGGCATCTCAAATACATTGCTGTTTTATGTTTGCCTTGAGAAGTAGGGTCCATCTTCCATACTCCGTCAGTCAGATGTTCAACTCCTTCTTCATGTTAGAGAGTGCAGTTTTGACTATAGTTGGTCCTATCTGGAACTGTCATGGGGTCCTATTCAGGGTGGCTTCATCTACAAGTTAGTCCTGTGTTAATGAGGGCCCTGGGGTCAGTGACCAGTTAGAAGTTACCTTAGTGTGCCTAAAACCCTCGCTTCTGAAATATATGGAGCCTGGCACAGTGGCGCAAGCCTGTAATCCCAGCTCCTTGGGAGGCTGAGGCAGGAGGATGGATGTTAAGTTCCCAGCCTGTGTTATCAATTTAGTGAGGCCCAAGGCAATTTACCAAAACCCCATCTCAAGATTTAAAAAAAAAAAAGAACTGGGATGTGGCTCAGTGTTTAAGTACCCTGGGTTCAATCCCTGGTGCCAAAAAATAAAAATTAAGATAAAATGAAATATTGGAGACATTTATGGCCTTAATTTCTGTCTTTTAAAAAAATTTTTTTAAAAGATAAAGCAGGACAGTGAGAGAAAGAATCAATTTTATTTAATTTTTCGTGTGGCTTTTGTTGCTCTGACACTTCATTGTGTACGTGTAATAGGGTTCAAACCAGCATCCTTGCACATGCTGGGCAAGCACTGTAACCGCTGAGCCACGGCTCCAGCCCCATAATTTCTATCTTTATGCTGGTCTCAGTGCACCCTTTCAAGAGTTAGTGCCATTAAACTTTTTTGAAATTAACTCCTTTTATTTTCATTATTTTTGTTTTGCTTGTAAGAAAAGAGACACACACAAAAAATGAAGGAAATAGGAGAGTGGCGGCTCAACAGGAACAGGTTTATTCTGGAGAAACCTATGGAGGGGAGGCCCAGTGGAGGCTGGGCCCCATCTGCCGCTTATAGCCTGGAGGGGGCCACGCTGGAGTTTTCTGGTTAACTGGGTTTTTCAGTAGGGTGGGGATCCTCTGATAAGGGTCAGATAATAATAGTTTCAGATAAGGGCCTCAGTCTGTAGATTCAGTGAGTAGGGGGTTTGCTGCCTGGCTGAGTGGCTTCTGGTAATTTTCCATAAACATCATTGCATGTTCTCAAGCTCTGTTTTTCCCCAAGTTATCTGCTACAAGTTATTTATTCTTCTGCTTTGGCAGTAATTTAAAGAAAATAAAGAATAATTTAGCTAGGTTCAGTGGTGCATGCATGTAATCCCAGTGGCTGGGGAAGCTGAGGCAGAATAGCAAGTTCAAAGGCAGCCTTACCAATTTCATGAGAACCAGTCTCAAAATAGAAAATAAGGGTTGGGGGTGGGACTCAGTAGTAAATTGCCACTGGGTTAAATTACTAGTACCTGTTAGGTGGAACTTGACCTAGGCAGTGCCATTTTGAATCTTATCCTTCATCTTAGAACAAGACCCACCTGTCCCTAAACTCTGGACCCACCTGTCCCTATACCCCAGGCCCACCTAAGAAAGGAGCTTTTCCAGACAACTCCCTAGCATGCCCTAATCTTCTTTTCCCGTAGTCCTCTATATCTACCCCAGTCTATAAAGGGAACACCGTGCCAGACTCCATTGGGCCCGTCCACAGGTTTCCTCCGAATAAACCTGCGTTGCTGTTGAGCCACTGCGCCCCTTTTTATTTCCTTCATTTCGCCTGTTTCCTTACAGTACCTCCCTACAAAACAAAGAGAGTGATTAAAAAAAACAAAACCTGTGACCTCGCTATGTATTTCACTGCTCATTGCTAACTGCTACCTAACAAATTGATTTGGTGGTGGGGAGAGGGATTCCTGGGATCAAACCCAGGGCCTTGTACATTCTAGGTAAGTGCTCTACCACCACGCTGTTTCTCCAGTCATTTTTTTTTTTCTTTTTTTGAGATAGGATCTTGCTAAGTTAGAAAGGCAGGCCTCACAATTGCAGGTCCTCCTCCCTCAGTGTCCCAAGGAGCTGGGATTATGGATGGGTGACACTGCACCTCACTGGCTTATACCCAAAAAAATTGAAAGCATGGGCTGGAGAGGTGGTTAGCAGTGGAGTGCTTGCCTGGCATGAGTGAGGACCCAGGTTTGATCCCCAAAACCACATACGCAACTAAGTGGAGGGAAAACCAAAACCAGATGAAAAAATAAAATTGGCTCTCTCTTTAGGAAAAAAAAAAAGAATTGAAAGCAGAGCCTTGAAAAAATAATTGTACACGCATGTTCAAACCTGCACAGTTCACTGTCTAAAACATGGAAGCAATTCAAGTAACTATACATGGGTGAATGGATAAGCAAAAAGTGGTATGTCCATAGAATGTCCAAAGAATATTTCGTCTTACAAAGTAAGGAAATTATTTTTAAAGTTCTAGAGATTGAATCCAGGGTGCTTAACCCACGGACCTACTTCTACAGCCCTGTTTATTATTTATTTTGAGACAGGTTCTTACTAAGTTTCTTAGTGCCTCACTAAATTGCAGAGGCTGCTCTTGAACTTGTGGTCCTCCTGCCTCAGCCTCCCGAGTCATTGAAATTACCAGTGTGCGCCACCACGCCCAACAAAAAGCACGGAAATCCTAAGTCATGCTATTTCATGAATAAAGCTGAAGGAAATTATGCTAAGTGAAATAAGCCAGTCACAAAAAGATAGGGTATTCTTCCACTTTCAATTTTTTTTAAGAGGGGCTGGCTCAGTGGTTTCCGTGCTTTCCGTGGCACGGGCAAGTACGCAGGTTTGAACCCCAGTACCACATATACAATGAAGTCTCGGAGAAACGAAAGCCACATGAAACTAAAAAAATTATTTCTCACTCACTGTCCCTCTCTTTTTTTTTAAAAAAAAAGAGAGGGACAGTGAGAGAGAGAGAGAATTAATTTTTATTTAGTTTTTCATATTGCTTTCATTGTTCTAAGACTTTGTTGAGTATGTGGTGCTGGAGTTTGAATTCTTTTACTTGTGCATGCCAGGCAAGCGTCGTAACTGCTGACCCACAGCTCCAGCACACCCCAGCCCTTTTTTTGTTTTGAGACAGGTCTCACTAAATTGCTGAGGCAGTCCTTGAACTTGCAATCCTCCTGCCTCAGCCTCGTGAGTTGCTGGGATTACAGGAGTGTGCAACTGTGCCAGGCTTTGTTTTTTAGTTTTTAAATTTTGAAATAGTATCTAGTCATATTGCTCCTGCTGGCCTGGAATTTGCCATCCTCTTGCCTCAGCCTTCTGGGATTATGGGCACATCTACCACACCCAGTTATTTGTTTTCTGAAAGAAATCAAAGAAATCCCTCTCTCTTTTTTTGTAAAAAAAAAAAGAAAGAAAAAAAATACACACACAGCAATTGTACATCTATCTGGGTTGTATTATGGAATTATAGAACAAAAGAACAGTGAGGGACTGAAAACTAGGGACTTACTTGGAGATAAAGGATAAAGGAAGAGACATAGTGTCTGAGATCTCTGCCCCCTTTATTCTTTTCTTTTGTCTTTTTTTTCTTAATATACATCTAGATCTGCAAATTCAACCCACTGCTCAATGTAAAATGGTACATCTGCATTGGAAAACAGTTTTGTAGTTCTTCAAAAAGTTAAATGTTGAATTACCATATGATCCAGGAATTTAACTTCTAGTTATATACCCAAGAGAATTAAAAACATGTTAACCTAAAAACTTGTACACAGATGTTCCTAGAAGTATTATTTGGGGGCTGGAGCAGTGGCCCAGTAGTTTCAGTGCTTGCCTGACATGCGCGAGGACACGGGTTCGAATCCCAGCACCACATATACAACAAAGTGTCAGAGCAATGAAAGCCACATGAAAAGCTAAATAAAATTGATTCTCTCTCTCTCTCTTTCCCTCTCTGAAATATATATATAATTAATATTACTTATAGTAATTTGAAATATATATAAAATTAGTATTACTTATACTAGCCAAAAAGTTGCAGTGACTCCAGCCATCAACTGATGAATGGATGAACAAAATGTGATGTGTGTGTGTGTCCGTGTATACATAGTAGCATATTATTCAGCCATAAAAATGAATGAAAATCTATAACATGGATTTGCCTCTTTTTGACCAGGGATTCAACCCAGGGGAGTTTAACCACTGGGTCACATCCCCAGACCCCCTTTTTTTTTTTTTTTTAAAGAGGGGACAGTGAGAGAAAGAAGCTTTTCTTTTTTTTTTAATTTAGTTTTTCATGCGACTTTCATTCCTTGGACACTTCATTGTATACGTGATGCTGGGCTTTGAACTCGAGTACTCGCGCGTGCCAGGCAAGAGCCATAACTTCTGAGCCACCACTCCAGCCCTCTCCAGTCCTTTTTATTTTTTATTTTGAGACAGGGTCTTGCCAAGTTGCTTAGCACCTAGCCAAATTGCTGAGGCTGGCTTTGAACTTGCAATCCTCCTGCCTCAGCCTCCCAAGTTACTGGGATTGCAGGTATGTGCCACCATGCCCAGGAATTTGTACGCTTTTTTTTTTTTTTTTTAAAGAATGAGAGAGAGGGGCTGGAGCAGTGGCTCAGCGGTTATGGCGCTTGCCTGGCATGCACGAGTACCCAGATTTGAGCCCCAGCACCATATACACAGCTAAGTGTTGGAGCAATAAAAAATAGATGGAAACTAAATAAAAACTGATTCTCTTTCTCTCTCTCTCTCCCTGTCCCTCTCTCTCTTTAAAAGAAGGAGTGATGGATCAGTGGTATTGCACTTGCCTGGCATGCGTGAGGACCTGGGTTCGAACCCCAGCACCACATACACAACTAAGTGTGAGAGCAACAAAAACCAGATAAAAATTAAATCAAATTGGTTTTCTCTTTCTCTCTCCCTCCCTCTCTTTTTATTTTAAGAGAAGGACAGTGTGAGAGAGAGAGAGAGAGAATCAAATTTTATTGAGTTTTTCACATAACTTTCATTGCTCCGACACATAGTTGTATATGTGGGTTGCTGGGGTTTGAACCCGTGTACTTGGGTATGCCAGGCAAGCACTGCGACCACCAAGCCACCACTCCAGCCCCTCCCTCCCTCTCTTAAAAAAAAAAAAGAGTCAATTTTATTTGTTTTTTCATCTGGTTTTTGTTTTTCTGACACTTAGTTGTGTATGTGGTGCTAGGGTTTGAACCCAGGATCTCACACATACCAGGCAAGTGCTATACCTCTGAGCCACCTCTCCAGGTCCAGTTTGTACACCTTATTTTTTTTTTTATTTTAAATAGAGAGTCAATTTTATTTATTTTTTCATCTGGTTTTTGTTTATCCTGCCCTTAGTTGTGCTGTGTGCTGGGGATCAAACCTGGGATTTCATGCATGCCAGACAAGTACTCTACGACTGAGCCAGCTGTCCAGCTCCCAAGTTGTGGAACTGAACATTGAATTCAGAGGTTCTCTACCACTGATGTACATACCCAGCCCTTTTTGTTTTATTTTTTATATTTTGAGACAGAGTCTTGCTAACTTGATGATGGTCTCAATAAACTGCTAAGGCTAGCCTCCAAATTACAATTTTCCTGCCTCAGCCTCCGGGTTGTTGAGATTGCAGGCATATGCCACCGTGCCTGTAATCTCAGGCACTGGCTATTCTTTTTTTTTTTTTATTGGTGCATTTTATTTACATAATAATTGGATTTTTTGTAATGTATTTGTACATGCACACAATATAGGAATATAATTTCTCCAGTATCATTCCCCAGCCCTTCCCCCTTCCTTCTCTGTTGTAGACCATTTGATGGCAACTGTTTTGAAAATGTAAATTTTTCTTGTAGAATTTTAGATCTCCAGAGAAGGTGTAAGAAAATTACAGTGAGATTTCATTGCTTTATTTTTCTGTCTTGTCCTTTTTTTTTTTTTATTCTTTTTTCTATACTAAGAATTGAACCCTGGGGTAATCTACCCTTGAGCTACATCTCCAACCCATTTAATTTTTCCAGACAGCATCTCTGATAAATGGTACAGGCTGACTTTGAACTTCTAATCCACCTGCTTTCGTTTCCCCCTAGTACCTGGAATTCCAGATGTGCAACACTGTACATTGCACATGGCACCTTTTACATGTTCTGTTTAATAATATGCTTTTTTACCCCCCTTGCACCCTTGAAAGAAGTTACTTGTATCTCCTGAGATTAAGAAAGTTAACCAAAGTGTGTCAGATGTGGTGGCACAGACCTGTAATCCCAGCTACTGGGAAGGCCAAGGGTAGGAGGAGTCTAAATTCAAGAGCAGCCTGGGCAATTTGCCAAGACCACATTTAAAAAGAAAACAATAGGAGTAGGGAGGTAGCTCAGTGGTAGAGCTCTTGTATAGTATGCAGAGGTCTTAGGTTCAATTCCCAGCATTCCTAGCACCACAGACAGGTGGGGAGTGGAGCTGAGGATGTAACTCAGTAGTAGAGTGTCCTCTGGTTCAATTTCCAGTAAAGAAGGGGATTGAATATAACCAAAGTATAATTGCATCAAATGTAGGAAATTTAACACTGATGCACTGTTGTTACCTTGTTCCCTAATACATAGCAGGTTCAAATGTTGCCAGTTGTTATAATACGGTTTTTTGTTTTTTGGTACCAAGGATTAAACCCAAAAATACTTTATTAAGGAGTTGTATCCCCAGCCCATTTTATTTTATTTTGAGACAGTGCCTTGCTAAGTTGCTCAGGCCCTCACTAAGTTTCTGAGGCTGGCTTTGAACTTGTGATCCTCCTGCTTCAGCTTCCCAAGCCCTTGGGATTACACATGTGCACCATCATCCCCAGCCATCCTTATGTACTCTTGTGTCTTCTTTCACTTGTTAAGTGAGATTCATCTTTTATATTTTCCAGGAAGTGTTTTTGCCTTTGTTCAGTGGGTTCATTTTATTTTGCTAAATTTCATTATTGAAATATGCCATATACATGTGTGGATATGTGTGTGTTGTTTGTTTTTTTTTGGTGCTTGTGGTTGACTCTAGGCCCTCATGCATGCTCACTCATCTATACCTCCAGTCCTATGATTTATTAATATTTTCCCCTTTATTAGATATTTGGGTTGTTTCACATTTATAGTTATTATGAATAAAGCTGCTAAAAATGTATGTACAAATCTTCATGAGTATGTTTTTCATTCATCTTGAGTAACTATCTAGGAATCGAATGGTTTGGTTATTTGGTAAGTAGGAATGCTTTAGTAATTTTATAAGAAACTGACAAACTTTTCAAAAGTGGTTGTAGCATTTTACATTCTTATCAGCAGTGTAGAAGAACATTCTAGTTGATGTCATGCTGTCCTTGTACTCCAGCATGCTATGCGTACTCCCCTACTGAGGCTTTCCATCCATCCTTTCCTGAGATGTTCTGCTTGCTCACTTACTCATTTTCTAGATCCCAGCCCAGAGGTCACTTCAGGGCAAGGTCTTCCCTAATGCTTTCCCTGCTTAATCTTTCTCTACAGCACTTACTTTTTCAAACACATTTTTTTATTTAATCCTTTCTTTTTAAAGATAGAAAGAATCAATCATATCCATTTTTTTCATCTGTGTCTTGTTTCTCCAATACTTGTGCACGTGGTACTGGAATTCCAACCTGCGTCCTTACACTTGACAGACAAGTGCTGTAACCGTTAAGTCACCACTCCAGCCCCTATTCTTTTTATTGTCTGTTTCTACCATGTTAGAATATTAGTTCCAGGGTTGGAGCAGTGATTCAGTGGTAGAGTGCTTGCCTGGCACATGTAGGGACCCAGGTTCGAACTTCAGCATCAAATAACACAACTATTGGAGAAATAAAGGCCAGATGAGAAAATAAAATTGATTTTCTTTTTCTCCTTCTCTCTCTCAAAAAAAAAAAAGAAAAAAGAAAGAAAGGAAAGGAAGGAATATAAATTCCATTAGATCAGTGGTTTTTTTTTTTTCTTTCTTTTTTCTTGTTTTTTGGAGGAGGTGCTACCAGGAGTTGAACCCAGGGGCACTTAACCACTGAGCCACATCCCCAGCCTTTTTTATTTTTTATTTTGAGACAAAGTTTCTACGGTGCTTAGGATCTCACTAAGTTGCTGAGGCTGACTTTGAACTTGCGTTCCTCCTGCCTGGACCTCCTGAGTTGCTGGGATTATAGGGGTATGTCACCATGCCCAGCTAGTGGTATTTGATTTTGATTGTGTGTTTATCTGTGTGCATGTACCATGCAGGGGGGTGGAGGGGCAGTGCTGGCGGTTGAACCCAGGGCCTTGCATGTGCTACACCATTGCTCTGCCACTGTTTTACATCCCCAGCTCAGAGTAATGATACTTGAATATGAGCATAGATTTCTACATGTATAAATACTACATATATTTACTTTTTCTTTTAAAAGTCTATAAAAATTACAGTAAAAGAATAAAAGGGATATGGACTTGTAAGGACAGAGAATGGAAGCCATGGAAGCTCAGGCTCCTGAGCCACTGGGATTACAGGCTGTGCCACTGTGCCCACCTACCCTTAGCAATTTAGGCAAGGCCCTTAGCAACTTAGCAAGGCCCTGTCTCAAAATCAAAAAAGGAAGAAGAGCTGGAGATGTAGCGTAGTTGTAAAGTGCCCCTGCAAGCAATCCCCGGGACCAAAACCAAAAAGCAAATGAATAGGAGCTGGAGTAGCGGCTCTGCAGTTACGGCTGCGCAGTTATGACGCTTGCCTGGTGTGGCCAGGATGTGGGTTCGAACCCCAACACTATGTACGCAATGAAATGTCCGAGCAAGGAAAGCCAGATGAAAAACTAAATAAAATTGATTATAAAGAAACACATTTGGGAATAGTGCATAGTTTGTGTTCAAGGGTGAGTGGACCAGGTAGCGAAAGGCTACACAGACGTAGTCAAGGCAAATATCAGGTTACTGATTTTTGTGGCTTGAACTGGTGGGCAGACTCACCTCATCTCCAGGAGACCAGAGACTTCTCTGGAGAAATTCAGTTGTTCCAGAGGGAAAGCCCTCTGAATATTGACACGTAGATTTATCTAATCTGGGGGTGGGGGGAAGCAGCCACTTGTTTCTGATGGCCCTGCTGTGCGGCACACCAGTCTGCCAGCCTCATTCACACATTCTGGACTTATATGTGTTGGTGACTCATCCTCAAGTGTGACTGGAACAGCCAAGGATTACCAGTCACTTGAGGAAAATCTCTCTGATTTTTTAAGCCAAATTTGGAGGGAGTCTGAGGTTCACGGGTCCTGTAGGTTATATGTAGAGAGTTTGATGTCCAAAGACGAGTGTCATCCTTCTGATTTAATGTCTCCAAGAAGTTAACATCCATGCTTCTAAAAGCAGGGAGAAAGGGCATTTCTGGCCAGAGCGCCGATTGGACAGGGTATGGAGCTGGGGGTGGCAGTCAAATAGCTTCTTCTATGGACTTTCAAATAATCCTGTTTTGGGGGCTGAAGCAGTGGCTCAGCGGTTACAGCGCTTACCTAATATTTGAAAGTACATGGGTTTAAACCCCAGCACCCACGTGCACAACTGTCAGAGCAACAAAGGCCATGTGAAGAGCTCAATAAAAATTGATTCTGTCTCTCTCTCTCTCTCACTGTCCTTCTCTCTTAAAAAAAAAAATAATAATCCTATTTTGAGCCCCATCTGCCACTAGGAGATAACTGATATTGCTAATTCCACAGCCTTTCTTGGGTTCTTTGGTTCAGTGAGCTTGCTTTGTTTTCTGGCTCCCTCCTGGCCTGTTTGAATATCACCTCTACCCTTTTCAGCTGGCCATCCTTATACTTTACATCTTCTCGAACTTTGATGCTTTTATCTCTGTGCCTGTTCTTTCTGTCCGCGTGGGTTTGCCCTTTCTAACTGTCTCCCTTGCCAGTTTAGTGACTCTTTAAGAGGAAAATAAAAATAAAACATAAACATGGGTAATTTCATGTTTAAACAGGCTGTTTACTTTTTATTTTCCAATATTTCATTGACACCTTTCATCTGCTATTTCCTTTTCCGCCTTTGAGCTTTTATGTGTACAACAGTCATGAGTTTCTCACATGACTTTCGCCGCTCTGACACTTAGTTGTGTACGTGGGTGCTGGGGTTTGAACCCATGTACTTGCGCATGCCGGGCAAGCGCTGTAACCACCGAGCCACCACTCCAGCCCCCTATGGTATGCTTTAAAAAAAAGAAAGAAAAAAGGACAGTGAGAGAGAAAGAGAATCATTTTAATTCATTTTTCATGTGGCTTCCGTTGCTCTGACACTTAGTTATATATATGGTGCTGGGGTTCGAACCTGCATCCTCACACATGCCAGTCAAGCGCCTTAGCTGCTGAGCCACCCACTGCTTCAGCCCCCATAGTATCCTTTTTAACAGACTGATAAGTGATTTCAAGTTCTGTGAGCTGCCCAAGCAAATTAATTGAATTTGAGGAAGGGATTGTGGAGACCCCAATTTATAGCCAGCAGGTTAGAAGCATAGGTAAAACAACCTGGTATTTGTAACTGCTGCCTGAAATAGGGGACAGTTGGTGGCCTGATCCCTCAATCTGTGGAATCTGACACTGTCTACAAGCAGATACACTATCTACAGGTAAATAGTGTCACAGAAGAGGTATAGAGATGCCAAGCTGGTGGTTGTTATAGATCTAATGGCTTGCAAGGTAAAATAACAACACTTCTAGAAGAAAGTGCAGGAGTAAAATATCTTCGTGACTTTGAGATCAGCAAAGATTTTTTTAATGAACACAGAGTGCTACCCATCAAAGGACTGGGTGAAACTGGACTTATTATAGTTAAGAACTTTTGGTCATCAGAAAGTTCCCTAAGCAGGAAGATTGTTGGTCAAGAAAAAGAAATCAACTGTTGACACAGCACAACATGGACGAATCCCAAAAAAAGAATGCTGAGTGAAAGCTGTCAAAGTGTACAAACTACGTAAAATTCTGCAAAGCACACAGGAATAAAGAGTGTGTACACTAAGGATGGACTAGGGAGGAACTCCAAGGGGCTGAGGTAATTTTGGGAGGTTGATGAATTTGATCATCATTTTATTTGTGGTGATTTTAAAGTTGGATACATATGTGTCACAATCTATGTTTTTTAGTACGTTGCTTATTGTCAGTTACACTTTTTTTTTTTCAAGAGTGAGGGACAGGGGCTGGAGCGGTGGCTCAGCGGTTACAGCACTTGCTTGGCAAGCGTGGGGACATGAGTTCAAACCCCAGCACCACATACACAACAAAGTCTGAGGAATGAAAGTCACATGAAAATTAAATAAAGATTGCTCTCTTTCTCTCTCTCTATCTCTTTTTCTCTCTCTCTCTGTCTCCTCTTTCTTAAAAAAAAAAAAAAAGATTGAGGGACAGTGAGAGGAGAGAGACAGAGAAACAATTTTTATTTAGTGGCTTTCATTGCTCCAACACTTCGTTGTGTACCTGGTGCTGGGTTTCGAACCCTCAAACTCACGCATGCCAGGCAAGTACCACAACTGCCGAGCCAGCCCTCCAGCCAGTTATACTTTGATCAAGCTTTTTTTTATTATCTGTTTTTGGGGTTTTTTTTGGTACCAGGTTTTGTACCCAGAGGTAAACACTGAGCCACATCCCCAGCCTATTTTGAGACAGGGTCTCACGAAGTTGCTCAATGAGTCACTAAGTGGCTGAGGCTGGCTATGAACACGTAATCATCCTTGCTCAGCCTCCTGAGCTTCTGGGATTATAGGTGTGCTCCACCACACCTGGCCCATAAAGCTACTTTCAACGTGGAAATAAGCAGACTACCCAGATGATTAGGCAAAGGCTATTCAGAGCTGGACAATCACCTACCATCACTTGTATTTGGCAGAGACAAATAGAGGAACAGGAAAGTTACATAGTGTAAAAGAGGAAAGGCTTCAGTTATGCCCTGATTTATTTACTTATTTTTTTAAAGAGAGAGGGACAGGGCTGGATCGGTGGCTCAGTGGTTTCGGCGCTTGCCTGGCAACTGCGAGGACCCGGGTTCAAACGCCAGCACCATGTACACAGCTAAGTGTTGGAGCAACGGAGGCCATGTGAAAAACTAAAACTAAGTAAAGTTGTTTCTCTCTTTCTCTGTCTCTCTCACTGTCCCTCTCTCTTAAAAAAAAAAAAATAAAGACAATGAGTGATAAAGACAGTGAGACAGTAAGAGAAAATAAAGACAGTGAGAGAGGGAAAGAGAGAAACAATTTTTATTTAGTTTTTCATGTGACTTTCGTTGCTCCAAGACATTGTTTTGTACATGGTGCTGGGGTTTGAACTCACGTACTTGCGAATGCCAGGCAAGCATCTTAACTGCTGAGCTGCCACTCCAGCCCCCGGTGTGCCCTGATTAAAGGATGTTGGCAAGGGAAAGCTGCAGGGGGTCACCTGAAAGGGCATCCTATGTCACGGGTTTGGGGTGCTTATTTGGCTTTCTTTGTTTAATACTGAAATTGGAAGTGGGACAAAAATTAGGATATTACTCTAGTCCTGGCTGTTTGGGGCCAGTTATAATATTGGTTATTATTTGGCTTCCTTGACTGGTTGCAAGAGATAGTCTTATTTTCTCAATTGGTTATTTCAGATAGAAGGTTAGCCTTCTGGCCCAGTTACTGGAGTTCGAATGCTGGTTTAATGGGCTAGTTGCTGCAGGTGCAGACTGAGCACTTTTTTTTACCCTTGAATGTTGGTATATTCAGTCTCTCATCAGAAACAACCCAACCATCAGATTCCATAACAATGGCAAGCCACATCTGGGGGAAGATATATATCCAACGAAATACTTATATCCATATGTGTATATATATTTTTTTTATTTTATTTATTTATTTATTTTTTCAGGGCTGAGGACTGAACTCAGGGCCTTGAACATGCTAGGCAAGCATTCTGCCACTAAGCTAAATCCCCAACCCCTATATTTTGTTTTTTTAAAGAGAGACAGACGGTGAGAGAAAGAGAATTTTTTTTTTTTTTAAGAAGGGACAGTGAGAGAATCAATTTTTTATTTAGTTTTTTCGTGTGGCTTTTGTTCCTCCTAGTGTTTGTTGGGTATGTGGTGCTGGGGTTTCAACTTGCATACTTGCACATGCCAGACAAGCACCGTAACCGCTGAACCACCACTCCAGCCCCAAGAATCTTTTTTTTTTTTTAAGTTAGTTTTTCATGTGGCTTTTGTTGGTTTGACACTTCATTGTATACGTGGTGCTGGGGCACAAAACCTTGTCCTTGTGTATGCAAGGCAAGTGCTGTAACTACAGAGTCACCACTCCAGCCCCCAGAATATATTTTTGAAATTCCAATAAGAAAAAGAAAACCCAGGGACTAGAGCAGTTGGTTAGCGGTTGGAGTGCTTGCCTGGCATGTGCAAGGACCCAGCTTCAAACCCCAGCACCACATGCACAAGTGTTGGAGAAACAAAGGCCAGAGAAAAAATAAAAATAACATTGATTCTCTCTTTCTCTCTCACTCATCCTCTCTCAAAAAAAAAAAAAAAAACTCAATGTAAAATGGACAAAAAGCTTATACTAGCCCTTCACAAAGGATGATATCCAAACAGCTAATCAGCATATGAAAAAGTGCTAATAAGAGAAATGCAGTAATTAGGAAAATGCAGATTAGATGGAATAGTACCCTATCTCTGTTATAATGGCTAAAATTTAAAATTCAGCAGTACCAAGTGGCATTGTAGATTTGAAGCAAATGGAACTGTCATGTTCTTTTAATGAGAGGTTAAATTTGTGTAGATGCAACGTATGTGTTTGGCAGTGTCTGTTAAAACTGAACATACAGAAGCTTGGAATGTAGCTCAGTAGTAGTGCACTTGATTAGCATGCATAAGGTCCTGGGTGTAGATCATCAGCACCACAAGGCAAAACAAAACAAAAAACTAAATATAGATGCTCTCTGTGGCCCAACATTAACACTCTTGACTTAACCTCTATAAGCAATGAGTGTTTAGACACATGGAAGAATAAAATAGCTAAAAATAGGAAACAACCCAAATGTTTATCAAACGTAGAATTTATTTTATTTTTATTTATTTAGGTACTTGGGATTGAACCCAGCGGCTCTTTACCACTGAACTACATCCCCAGTCCTTTTTATTTATTTTCATACAGGGGCTTACTAAATTGCTAAGGCTAGGCTAGAACTGTGATCTTCCTATCTGAGTCTCCCAAGTCACTGGGAATACTTGCATGGATTACCACAACCCAGCTCCTGTTTATTTTTATTTTATTTTTTTGCTGTGGATTGAATCGAGGATCTTCTGTTTGCTAAGTATGCACTCTACCACATGAGCTAGATCCTCAGGACCATTAGAATTCAACTTAGAACTTGTGCTATATTTGCTATACAGCATTTCATTGTATAGCAATGAAAAAGAATAAAGTACTGCTGTATTCAGCAATATAGAGTTTTTGTTTGTTTTTTTAAAGAGAGGGACCGTGAGAGAGAGAGAAAGAGAGAATCAACTTCAGTTTTTCACATGGATTTCATTGCTCCAACACTTGGTTGTATACATGGCGCTGGGGTTCAAATCCACGTCCTTGTGCATGCCGGGCAAGCACTATAAACACTGAGCAACTGCTCCAGCCCCAGCAATATAGAGTTTTGTGGACATATTTAGAAAAAGCCATCACACAGGAAAGTTGGTATTATTTGAATATATTTATAAGAAATTTAAAACAGACAAAATTAACTTATGATGATTGAAGTCAAAATAATAATTACCTTTTGTTGGCTTTATTGACTGAGGAGGATGCAAGGAAGACTTTGGCTTCTGGAATATTAATAATGTTCTATAACTTGATCTGGATTGTGATAATGTGGGTGTAATATATAAAGATATTTACGAAATTGTCCACCCAAAATGTGTGCATTTCACTTTATGTTATTATACATCAATACATTGTTTCTTTCTTTTTGGTACCAGGGATTGAACTCAGGGATACTTAACCACTGAGCCACATCTCTAGCCCTTTTTATATTTTATTTTGAGACAGGGTCTTGCTAAGTTGCTCAGAGCCTCACTAAATTGCTGAGGCTGAGTTTGAACTTGTGATTCTCCTTTCTCAGCCTCTCCCGAGTTGCGGATTGCAGGCATGTGCCCCCATACCAGGCAATAAATTAGGTTTTTTTTATTAGTTGAATATGGACTTGCTATTGAGGGGGAATCGTTATCAAACAATCAAGAACAAATGTATAGGGGCTGGAGCGGTGGCTCAGCAGTTTCGGTTTCAGCGCTTGCCTGGCAAGCACAAGGACTCGGGTTCAAACCCCAGCACCACATACACAACTAAGTGTTAGAGCAACTAAGGCGCAACTAAGTGTTAGAGCAACTAAGGCCATGTGAAAAACTAAAGTTGTTTCTCTCTTTCTCTGTCTCTCTCACTTTCCTTCTCTCTTAAAAAAAAATGTATATTCACATAGTTAGCCAAGGCTGATGCCATTCCATGGTTCCCCCTTTGGGTTCCCCATGGTTCTGTTTCCCCCAAATGAACCCCTGTGTTAAATGGACTTCTCGTGGAGGTCGGAGATCTCCTTCTGAGTTGATTTCCCCCAATAAATTAGTTTTTAACTTGTAGTTGTTATTTTTTGTTTCATCTCTCTGCTTTTGTTTACTCCATTCCGTAAAGCCAGCTTTCCTATTCTGTGGTTAAATGAAACTTATTAACTTGGTTCTCAGTTGCTCACATTTAAACCCCTTTATCACTTTTTTGCAATGTCTCTTTTTTTTTTTTTTAAGAGAGAAGGACAGAGAGAGAGAGAGAGAATCAGTTTTTATTGAGTTTTTCACATGGCTTTCGTTGCTCTGAAACTTAGTTGTGTACGTGGGTGCTGGGCTTTGAACCCGTGTATTTGGGCATGCCAGGCAAGCGCTGTAACCCCCAAGCCACCGCTCCAGCCCCTCTTTATTTTTTTTTTTAAAGAGAGAGAATCAATTTTATTTTTATTTCTTTATCTGTCCCTTGTTTCTCCAACACTCAGTCATGTATGTGGTGCTGGGGTTTGAACCCAGGTCCTCAAGCATGCCCAGCAAACACTCAAATCACTGAGCCACCATTCCAGCCCCTTTACAATCAGTATTTAAATCCTATCAGCTCTTCCTTTAAAATAACTCCTATCTGAACTATTTCTAAATCACATCTGTGCTAGAATTTTGACCTTGACCACAGTTCTGAATTATTGCCCAGGACCTAATTGGTTTCCCTGCTTTTCATACTGCAAAAATGTTCTCCCTTATGCCAACAAAACTACCATTCTACAGTGTTATTCCATTGAGATGAACATTCCTCACAAGCCTTGAGTGGGCTCCATCTCTAGCATACTAGATGTAGACCAGACTCCAGCATTGCCTTCAAGACTGGTGTGGCACCAACCAGCTATGTTACTTCCCCAGCTACATGCAGTCTCTGGAATACTTAGTATTTCTAAACCCATTTGGCTCTGTTACTCTGTTACTTTTACCTCTTTTATTCATGCTTTTCTTTCTCTAACCATTTTCTTCTTCATAATCAGTTCCCATCAAACCATTTTAACCAGGGGAATGTTTATAATGTGCTTTGTGAAATCCATGAATCCCCTTGAGTTTATCTCTAAGTATTCCCATATGCATGTTCTGGAGAAAGGGCTTTTCTGGCCATCACATTCTCAGAAAGGGTTTGTAACTCCCAAAAGTTGAATTGATTTAAGGTGATGTAAATTTAGCTCATTTTAAATGTGTTGCTTTAGCAAAGTTTTTATATCATTAAAACTTAGTCCTAAACCAGACATGGGGGCACAGTCTTATAATTCCAGCTACTCAGGAAGCTGAAGCAAGAGGATTACAAATTTAAGGCCAGCCTGGGCAGCCTTGTGAGACTCTGTCTCACAATAAAAAACAAATAATCACCAAGGATTGGGGATGTAGCTGGGTGGTAGAGCACTTGCATAGCACGTGTGAGATACTGGGTTTGATCTCTAGTGCTTTCAAACAAACAAACACTTAGTTGTAAATATGCTGAATAATAAAGCATTCTGATTAGATAAGGTATGTTTAAAGCTCAGAGTTTCAGAATCAGTTAAAATGTCCTCATTTATTTATGTTCCTCAATATAGTTCTTTGTGTCAAATTTTATTTTCCTTAAAAGTTGGCATCTTAATATTTTCCACTTTGGTATCTTTTTTTATTCTTTTTCCACTTTAGTATCTTAGTTAAGGGAAATTTTCTTCTCCCACTCTACATGATTGTTGTACAAATATTAGACTAACGTGTCTGTGTGTTTTGATATGACAATCTCTTTTTAAAGGTATTGGTTATGTTTTCATTTCATTTCTTTCTTTCTTTTGTTATAGACTCCGATAGGCAATGGAAACTGATCTCAATTCCCAAGACAGAAAGGACCTGGACAAGTTTATTAAATTTTTTGCCCTCAAGGTAATACATCCATACTCAAGAACTGTTAGATATAACTTCCATGCTCCTCCTCTTAGAGAACCCTCTTTAGAAATGTAGCATAACAGCTTGCAGCTTGCCCATTTTAAGGGATACTTCTGTCTGTTGTAAACCAAACTGTGAAGTATGGGGGTGGTATTGGGGGTGTAACTAAAAGGTAGCTTCCAATTTTCCACAGCTACTTGTTCGAAAATTTTTTTTCGCAAAGCTGTTTGTAGAAATGTCAAACTGTTATGCCAGGTTATTGGCACAGTATGTTCCCTAAGGGTAGGAACAAAGACTGAACTGGAGCGGGCAGCGTTGTGGCATCTCACCCGAAGCTTCCCTAACACTGTTGGGCTTACCTGTTGTGTATGGATCCCCTCCTGGTAAATGGAGAATTAGAAATGGATTTTGAATGCTATACCTTCCTAAATTAAAAAATCGCTTTCACCTGTATCACTCCTTCCTCCCAACAGTTGCCATGCCAGAAAAATCCTTGCTGTCGCTTCTGGATGTAAAATTATATGGAAGACTTATGCCATATGGGCCGAGTGATATGAATAATTGTGGAATTCTTGTTTTAAATCTACTATGATGGCATAAGTTTGGGACCATGAATATTTAAACGCCCGGTTGGACTGATTTCCTTATGAACGTCATAGCTACCACGTGTAGCTCTCCCTCTGCCACGTGAGAGGATTCAGTGTGCCCAGCCTCAAGCTGTGGCGCCTCTCGCTGGTTGGCTTTCCTCAGGCGTATTTACAATGTTGTTTTTGCATGTGTGTGTGTTTCTTTCTGCTCTTATTACAATTCTAACTTTCCTGAAGTATAATTATGATTACTTGATGATTAATAGGCATCTCTTTAACCCTGTATCAGTAGGATTTTAACCCCGATAAGGAACCAGATACGTTTAAGACTTTTCATCTTTTTCTTTCTCTTTTCAGACGGTCCAAGTGATTGTCCAGGCTCGACTTGGTGAAAAGATTTGCACTCGTTCATCTTCTTCCCCAACGGGTTCAGATTGGGTAACATTTCAGTTCTTTAAGGGAATTTATACTGTGTTTTTTGTCAGAAGGAATGAATGTAAAGTTCTTAAGTGCAGTAGTAACATTAAAATATCTAATTCCATTTGACCCATTCACTTGGAAAGTGTATTCATTATTGAAATTAGTTCTGAATTTATTTGATTCTTGACTTTCTGCTGTGGGAAATGAAAGGCTTAGTCCTTAGAAGATAAAAATAATGTTCCCTGATCTTTGTAACAGGGAACTTTTTCAGCCTGAGATTTGAGGCTTTGATGCCAGCTTCCCTACAGGGAAGGGAGGTATGAACGGGTATCTTCTGCAGCCAGCCTGAGCAGTGCCTGTATTAGCCAGCACCCTGCTCTGTGTTCTGTAATGTTTCCCCAGAGTACTTCACTCAATGGCCCCCTTTGTTTTCTAGTTCAACTTAGCAATCAAAGATATCCCGGAGGTTACACATGAGGCAAAGAAGGCACTGGCAGGGCAGCTGCCTGCTGTGGGGCGGTCCATGTGTGTGGAGATCTCACTCAAGACTTCTGAGGTAAGACAGCGCCGGGAAGTGTCTTCACATGGCAGTCAAGGCTCTCCACCTTCTCATTCCTGCTCATTTGTCCACTTCTTCCCGCACCTCCCCTCTCTGAACTTCCCAATTTCCGAAGGGTCTTGTTGGGGGTTTGTTCTGCAGGGCTGGGGGGTAGAGGTCAGGGCCTCACGTGTGTAACCAAGTGCTCTACCTCTGGGCCACAGCCTCAGTCTCAGTTCTTGTACTTTTTATTCCAGCAACGTGGAACAGGCTCTTTACCCTTTTCTGCATATGACATTTCTACTCAGCCTTCAACTGACGTACTCTGGAAAATCTCCCTCTTTTAGCGGGAGAGGTAGTTGCTCTCTTTAGACTTCCTGTGGCACTTTGTTTATATTTGTTTCCTGAGTATAATTTGCTATATTGTGAATTTTAAAAATGTCTTTGTTCACCCTGGTCCATTTTAGGGTTGATGCAGTTATAGTTCTCGTGTTATTTTGGTTCTGCTTTGTTTGGTGGTGCTAGGATTAACCCTAGGGCCTCATGCACGCTATGTGAGTGCTCTGCAACTGAGCTACATTCCTAGCCCTTTTCATTTTTATTTTGAGGTAGGGTCTTGCTAAGTTGCCCAGAATAGCCTCCAACTTCTGATGTTCCTTCCTGAGCCTTCCCAGTTGCTAGAATACAGGAATGTACCACCTTGCCTGGCTGTTTTTGCATGTTTATTAAACTATTTCTACTAGTAGATTGTAAGGCTTCATGATATAGTAAAAGGCAAATAGAGCTATGCAGAGCCAAGATCAGACACCATCTGAGTGACTTTTGCCAGATTACTTATCCCTCTACTCATGAACACCAACAATCTGACACTACGTACACTTCCCAGTCTTAAAAGGCTATAATATTTTTTCATTTAATCTTATTTGTAAAATGTTTCCCCTAATATGTAATAGGTAGATGACACATGATCCTGTTGTTTGTGTTCTAGCCACTTTTATTCCTGAGATCAGTAGCTATGCCATGTCTTATATATCCTTATGTTTTTTGAGATTTTTCTGAAATGAAGCAGGATATAAATAAATAATCACTTGTGTTCTCAGGATCAAGCATAAGTGTCTGGGATGGCATATAGTAAACTTTCAAGATGTGTGTTTGTGTGTGTGTGTGTGTGTGTGGTACTGGGGATTAAGCCCAGAGCCTTTGGTATGATAGTCAAATATTCTAACATTAGGCTGCATCTCCAGCCCTAAGAATTTTTTTTTTCTTTTGGTACCCGGAATTGAACCCAGGGGTGCTTTCCAACTCAGCCACATCTTCAACTCTTTTTATTTTTTATTTTGAGTCAGGGTCTCACTAAGTTGTTTAGGGCCTTGCCAAGTTGCTGAGGCTGGTTTTAAACTTGTGATCCTCTTGCCTCAGCCTCCCCAGTTGCTAGGGTTCCTGATGTGTGTCACTATACTGGTTAAGTATCAGTTTTTCTAAAGGATGATCTGGAAATATATCAAAAGGCTTAGCTGGGCATGGTAGCACTCTTCTACAGTCCCAACAATTGGAGAGGCTGAGGCAGGATGATGGTAAGTTTGAGACCAGCCTCATCAATTTAGTGAGACCCTGTCTCAAAATAAGAAAAAAAGGGCTGGGATGTATCAACCACCCATAGCATCCCTACAAAATTAATAACGTGGGAGCTGGAGCAGTGGCTCAGCAGTTGGAGTGCTTGCCTGGCATGCATGAGGACCCAGGTTCAAACCCCAGCACAACTTGTACAACTAAGTGTCAGAGAAACAAAGTCCAGATGAAAAAATAAGTTGATTCTCTTTCCTCTCTCTCTCACTTCTCTCTCCCTCTCGCTCTTAAATAATTAAATATAGTGGGCTGGGGATACATCTCAGTGGTAAAGTAGTGCTAGGTTCAGGCCCCAGTACTGGAGAAAAAAAAATCTTAAAAACATGTAATCTCTGGTAGCAGTTTTATATCTGAAAATTTGTGTGAAGCAATTAATTGAGGATGTAAGTCTCAAGGTTGTTTAGCCCAGTATTGTTTGTAGTATTGAAAGGGGGACAGAGAGAGAGAGAAAGAATCTATTTTATTTATTTTTTTATGTGGGTTTTGTTGCTCCAACACTTTGTTGTGTACGTGGTGCTGGGGTTTGACCCCGTGTCCTCATGCATACCAGGCAAGCATCATAACACTGAGCCACTGCTCCAGCTCCTGGTGAAGTAATATGTGATAAGGAAGCTGTTGGGGTCCTGGGGGTGTAGTGTCACGGTAGAGTGCCTGTATAGCATGCACTAAACCCTGACTTTGATCCTCAGCACTGCAAACATGATGAAAAGTGATGTGGAATTTTTAGTCAAAAGGAAAATTCCATGGTGTATTTATTAAGGAAAAAAGGAAGAAAAAAAAAACAACAAATAAGCTGGGCTCACTGGCTCACCCTTGTGACTCAAGAGGCTGAGGCAGGAGGAACGCAAGTTTGAGGCCAGTCTCTGCAGTCTGTTGAAACCATGTCTCACAAAATAGAAAGTACTAGGAATGTAGCTCGGTACTGGTATTGAGTTCAGTCCCCAGTACCAAAAACCAAAACAAAACAAAAATAAAGAGTATATATATAGTGTGATTCAACGTTTTAGAAAACTGGTTAAAGAAGTTGACTTTTTTAATTTCCTTTTTGTTTCTGTATGCCTTCCAATATTTTTATTGGACTGTGTTAATACTTTTTAATTTTTAAAATGAGATAAATTTTAAAAACTGAAATGTTTTTCTATTGTCCCATCCACAGGGGGATTCTATGGAGTTGGAAATTTGGTGTCTTGAAATGAACGAAAAGTAAGCATTCTGTCTCAGGCTTCTTGGTTGACAGCTGAGGCTAGAGCAGATGACATCATGTGAAAGCAGGCCTTTGTTGTCAGAGGCACGGAGCCCATTCTGACCACTTAGCAGAGCCAATGGGTATTTGCTACTCTTTGCTTCACGCTTGGCTTCCAGCCTAGACACAGAGATGACCTTCAGAGGGAGCATCAGTTCAGAGACTCCCACAACACAGGGAAAGAAGCCACAGAGAAAGCTGAAAAGGATTTTTTTGTTTTCCCAGAGTACAGCAAGTTCTCTGATTAAATCCCTCGTGAGCTCATGTAACACGACTACCCTGTTTCGTCTGTTTTCTTTGTGGTAGTCATTCCGTAAGATTTCCCTGCACTCTTCCTTATCCCACACCGTGTAGGTCATGGATTGGAAATGCATGTTGTCTCCCCCCAATTTCTTTTTCAAGTCAGATTAGTTTACCTCCAGCCTGAAGCTTCAGTTTTCAAGAAGAGTATAGGAAGTTTGAGGAACTATCAACCCATCAAAGGAGAAACTTAGTGATAAGTACACGTGGCAGGGGCATCATCATCGTTATTGTTGTTGTTAATGTAATCAAGCAGTTGCAGATCATAGTCCAGAATTTTAGTTCCAAACTCACTTTTCTCCATACTTCTATATAGAGAATTAGCTTATAAGACAGTACTTTGAAATTGTGTCTACATCTTCAGTATACATAATTACAATATTGACTTATTGTTTTTAAGGATGCTGCTTTATTTCTTAGATAAGTGCTTTGAAGCTAGGAAAAAACACGTAAGGTGCCTTTTGGTGTTCATCTGCTGTCTAGAATCAAAGAAAATAAAATTGGCTGACTTAGACAATCTGCTGGCAAAGAACTCTAATCACATTTTTAGTTCAGAACATTTTTTAATGATGAATTGGCACAGTTCCAGCACGTAATGAGATGTCTTTGTGCTCCTCAGGTGTGATAAAGAAATCAAAGTTTCCTACACAGTGTACAACAGGCTCTCACTGCTGCTGAAGTCTCTACTTGCTATAACTCGGGTGACACCAGCCTACAGACTCTCCCGAAAACAAGGGCATGAGTATGTCATATTGTACAGGTACGCAGCATGGATGCCCCTCTCGACCCATTCACATGCCTTGTCGCATTGCCTGTCATCTGAATGGCATCCCAGCATCTGTGGCTTTGTTCTAGATGCTGGGTGATTGAGTTATTGATAGTGGAGCTTTTGTCTGGACACTTTCCTGCCTCCCTTATGAGCCGTAGTGTTCTGGAGCAACCAGGTTTGCTGTCCGTTTCTGCACAGTCATCATTTTGTCTCAAAGCTGGAAATGGAGCCTAAGACTTTATAAAACAGGCTAGGCTGTCCTGGGAAGATACCACAGCCTCCTGTGTTCCAGAGCTGAATTCAGAAGTTTGGGCTAGCAACTGCTAACTGGAGTGTTCGTCTGGTGTCTGTGGGTGTAATACCACAGTCAACAGCATTTTCCTTGCAGGATTTCACCTCAGCACGTTCACCGAGGGCCATTTTAGTACAAGCATTGTGCTGAGCATGTGGTGCCACTGTATCTTGGCCCTGCACTAGTGCTTCTGACCTCTGTGGGGGAATTTTGACATATGTATGATTATAATTAAATACCAGGATTTGAAAACTGCATAGCAGTAACAGGGGAAAATACTGAGAGAACACAATGGGAGGGAAAGTGTTCTTGGGGAGAAACAGGACAGGCCTTGTGGAGAAAGCTGGCATTTGAGGAGGACTGTGGGGCAAAGAGAATGTCAGCTGGTAGGAGTGAGCGAGAATAATCGTTTCAGGTGGAATGTACTGCAGCTGGCTAGGCGTAGAAGAGGGGCAGCATAAGATCCATACTCAGATTGTCAGGTAGACCAAAGTAGAGACTTTGAGGATATGTAGAAAAGTGTGAGCTAAACAGGGAAAACCGGAGCTCCCGAATCACCCATGACCCTTTCCTTTGTATCAGTGTTGAGCATTTAGAGCTTATTTTTAGAATTTGTGTGACAGGATGGATTGACCCATGAGGGTTTTTTGTTTTGTTCGTTTGTTTTTGTGGTATTAGGGATTGACCCCCGGACCTTTTACTTGCTTTACTACTGAGCTACAACCTCTGCCCTTTGCAGGCTGATCCTTCTACCTAAGCCTCCAGTGTAGCTGGGATTATAAATATTCACCATTGTGCCCAGCCTAAGGAAACTTTTTTTTTGGGGGGTGGGTACCGGGAATAAACCCAGAGCCTCATGCATGGTTAGCAAATGCTTTCACTGAACTATACCCCCAACACAAGAGAGAGGGACAGTGAGAGAAAGAATCAGTTTTGTTTAGTTTTTCATGTGGCTTTCGTTGCTCAGACACTTTTGTTTTCATGGTGATGGGGTTCAGACTTGTCTCCTTGTACATGCCAGGCCAGCTGCGTAACCTCTGAGCTCCAGCCCCACAATTATTCTTTTTTTAAAAATTTTTTCAGAATAGTCTTACCTAGTTAATTGTTCCATGGTGGAAGATTTTCTACTTTCTTTACCAATTTACTTCAGAATGACTCCTGATGAGGAAGGAAAGTGACCCGCAATTGAAAGCTACTCATCAAAATCAACTACCTTCTAGTAGTAGCACTAGACCTATTTGCCAACTTTATTTACATAGTCTTTATGTCCCAGCAGGTATACTTTTTCTGTTTTTTTTTTTTAAGAGAAAGAGAAAGTTTCTTTTATTTAGTTTTTCGTGCAGCCTTCATTACTCCGGTTCTTCGTTGTGTACATGGTTTGAACACACATCCTTGGCGTATGTAACCGCCAAGCTACCACTCCAGCCCCAGTAGGTATACTTTTAAAACGCATCTCAAGGACAGAGAGGATAAACTTAAATAGCACTTTCCACTTAATTATTATTTTCCTAATTTCTTAACCAGCGATCTCCATGTAGACCTCTGTGCCTGTGGCTTGATTAGAGTGGCTAGTTAGCACCATTGCTCCCTTTGGAAAGGTGTCACACAGACAAGGAAAGGAGAGCTTGTTTTGTTAATTTGGTTTCCAGCTGTTTTGGCCGCAGAGGTTCCGAGAGTAAAGAAGCAGGTAACATTTCTTTTTCTTTCTTTCCTACAGGATTTATTTTGGGGAAGTTCAGCTGAATGGCTTAGGAGAAGGTGTGTATCACGGTCAGCAAACAGTGTTAAGAGTGCTTCTAACTCCGGAGACCGGCTTGGTTGCTACCTGGGATGATATGTGTATTACAAGTGAGGAAAAGATAGGAGTGCAGTAGGTGGTCCACATAGCTGCTAGGGATCGCCTAATAATTTCTCCAGAAATTCCAGGAACTCAGTATTTTTTCTCTCTTTGAAGGTAGCTTTACCTGGAATTGACTGTTATTTCCTTTGCCACGATATTGGGTCCACATTGGATGAAAGGGGAAATGCAACACACACACGTAAGAGTTCAGGCTGCTGCACTCACGGTTATGCCAGAAACTGTCCCACAGGCTGAGTGATTAGGTAAACACAACTAGGGACAATGTCAGCATTCTCTGGAAAAAAGCTAATAATTTCTCTCTTCTCCTAGGCTTCCAGACAGTTCGTGTTGGGACAGTGGGCACTCCTGTCGGCACCATTACTCTTTCCTGTGCTTATAGAATTAACTTGGCATTCATGTCCACCAGGTGAGGAGGAGCCTCAGAATCCTAGAGAACTGCTCCAGAGAGATCAAAGCTCCTACCTTCCCCAAAACTCCAAGACTAAGTCTGCAGTTCAACGCTTTGCTGTTGCTAAAAACATCCCCTTCGGAAGAATAAAATCAAGAGAGAGTGTGGGCACTGTTGTCACATTGAACAATGTGAATGTCCCAGATTCAGCTTGTCCACACAGAGTTTGTGGCATGTATTGAGAGATTGTAATGTTGTGCCAGTCAGCAGATATGAAGAGAAGGGCCCTCTGAGGACTTCAAGGGGTTTGAGAAGGCTTTCTAACAATTTCTGCAATTTGCATATTGCGTTACAGGCAATTTGAGAGGACCCCACCTATCATGGGGATTATCATTGATCACTTTGTGGACCGTCCCTATTCCAGCTCCTCTCCCATGCACCCCTGCAATTACAGGTAAGCAATGTGAAAGGTGCTGTCCTAACTGCAACTAGGCAAAAGCATTCACTTGCCTCAGGGACAGAAATTGAGGAGCTACTTTCCCTTCTTGCTCCTACGTGTTAGGGACATCACAACTTGGGATATGTAGAATGTCTCAGAAAACTATTGGACGTTTTGGATCTTGATGGTAGCTATATGACTTTTCTCTGTATGTAGCAAGTTACTTGGAGAATGCATGAGTGCCATTTATTTCTTGGGCACAGTGGTGCCCAAGTAGCTGGTAATCCCAGCTACTCAAGAGGCTGAGGCAGGAGGATCACAAGTTTGAAGCCAGTCTGAGCAACTTAGTGAGACCCTGTCTCAAAACAAAGTAAAAAGGGTTTGGGACGTGGCTCAGTGGTAGAGCACTTGCCTAGCACCAGCCAGGCTCTGGGTTCAGCCCTCAGTATCTGAAAAGGAAAAAAGTATTAGTAATTCCCGGAATATCCTAGACAAATTGTTTTCATGTCACTATCTGGCATTATGAACGCTACCAGAAACGGTTCTTATCACAACTCCCATCCTTATGTAACTACTTTCTCTACTTTCTAACATTGACTGCCATCACCATAAAATTCGTTCTTCTCCCCTCACTTTAGAACTACTGGTGATGATGCTGGGATAACATATCCATCAGTGGAAGACTCTCAAGAAGTGTGCACCACGTCTTTTTCCACCTCCCCTCCATCCCAGGTAGGGGGAAACAGGTTCTGGGCAAGTGGTAGTTATTTGGTACATGTGTTTGTGTGTGCACCTGCACACCTTAGGGAGTTACATCCAAATTTAGTTACAGTTCCTTTTGGTGGTGGTGGTGACTGTTTCAAGGGGGTTATTTTGAGGAGTGGCAGTGTTATTGTAGCAGATAGTATTGCAGTGTTTCCAGTATATAACTATTCTTAACCCACGGTATTAATTTAGCCTTTCCCTTCCTAGCGAGGTCTTCAAATTCCCTAGAAAATCAGTCACTGAATTCCAAATGCATTCTGACTCTAACTTGAGCTTGTTAATTTAGTAGGCTACTGCTTTTTTTTTGCTTTTTTTTCTTTCTTTTTTTTTTTGCTACTGCTCTTTTTAAGTAATATATTTGGTTTCTAATAATGGAAAGAGTCCAAAAAGAGCCAATATTTCTTTAGTATAAAATGCCAGTAAGAAAGCAAAATGCAGCCTTTCCAAATAGTTGACAGATCTCTGCCTGTCTATTCTTTATCCAAACATTGTAACCATTAATTTTCCACTGGAGTCAATTTCAATGACAAACACAGTTTCAATGAAACGCTGAATTGAAATGATGTTGCCAGCTTCCCCCAAGGAAGCATCTCCGCAGTCCTGCATATATGTGGACGTGGGGCTGAGACCACAGCCGGCAGCGGGTTTACGAGTGGACTGAATTTCAGGGCACCTTTCTTGCCTTCTACCACGACTCCTTTCTCTTCATTGCCTCCAGCTTCCTGCATCCCTGCCCATTGATGCTCTTCCTCATTGACTTCACATTAGCTAGTTTCTTCTACATCTGCACATTTCTGCTTTCTTTTAGCCCCAGATTATCCCTGTTTGCCATCTTACCTAGTAGCACTAGATTAATCAGCTCTTCTGTAAGCTTTTGTTTTCTTTATTGTTTTAATTATGAAAATTTTAAAATTGCTCCCATCCTGGGTTGTTTAGGAGGTACTAGATTAAAGCTGTGGTTCTTAGTTGTTTGTGAAACATGAATTAATGTCTGTGAATGACATTGAACCATGGATCACTCTTCTCTTTACTGAAAGAACTTCTTGCTCCAGGGCTGGAGGTGTAGCTCAGTGGAAAAGCATGTGCTCAGCATTCATGAAGCACTGGGTCCAATTCCCAGCCCCAGAAAATAAAAGACTCATATTCTAAAGATTCATTCTAAAGCAGTAGCTCAGCAGTAGAGCACTTGCCTGGCATGTGCAAGGACCTGGGTTCAATCCCCAGCACCACATACACAACTAAATGGAGGAAAAACAAAAACAAGATGAAAAAAATTAGCTCTCTAAAATTGTCTAGATAAACTATGAAATAGAGTACCTGGTTTCAGAATTATAAAAAAATAAAATAGTCTAGATAGTTTAGTTTGGGTGTAGGAATGATTCTTCCCAAAATTGTATGTGGGGCACAAGTGTCAGCATTTTTCTGGCTCTGGGTGGCTTATGGTACGCTTACTGACAAAGGTAAGACTGATAAAAACAAAGAAAGGCACACTTTCTTACCAGTGCCTGCATGGGAGTAGATTTTTTTTAGCTAACAAGAATATGTCTCATTAAACAGTATAATTTTGTTTTATAAGTGACAGATTTAGCGGGACCTGTTGGTGCACTACTGTAATCCCAGCGACTGGGGAGGCTGAGGCAGGAGGATCACAAATTCAAAGCCAGCCTCAGCAATTTATCGAGGCCTTAAGCAACTTAGGGAGACTCTGTCTCTAAATCAAAAACGCTGGGGATGTTGCTCAGTGGTTGTGCATCCCTGAGTTCAATTCTCAGTACCAAAAAAATAAAAATAACAGTGACAGGTTCAGGGTGCTGGAGCCTTGGCTCAGCGGTTATGGTGCTTGCCTTGCATGCGTGATTACGCAAGTTCAAACCCCAGCACCAGGTACACAGTGAGGTCTCAGAGCAACAAAGGCCACATGAAAAACTAAATAAAATTATTATTTTCTTTCTCTCTCACTGTCCCTCTCTAAAAAAAAAAAAAAAAGTGACAGGTTCATAAACGACAAATAAGGTTATCAATCAGGAGAGAAGAGAGGTGGTGATGCTGGGTATAATACATCAGTTTCTCTAATCAGTGGAAATGTGATCCCAAATGTCAAACGGGTTTTTGCACCTGATGTTTGCATAAACATCTATTGGCCTGTGTAAAGAGAAGCTGTCTTTTTTTTTTTTTTTTAAAGAGAGAAGGATAGTGAGAAAGAAAGACAGAATCAAATCTCTTCTCCAGGTTTTCATGTGGCCTTCATTGCTCTGGCACTTCATTGTGTATGTGGGGCTGGTATTTGAAACTGTGTCCTTGTGCATGCCAGGCAAGCCCCAGACTGCTGAGACACCACTCCAGCCTGAGATGTTATCTTTTATAACATATTTGTTGCTGGTGGTATCTTATCATGATTTTATCAACAGTATATGCTTCTTAAGTAAGCCCAGAGTACCTCTGATCAAGGTTGGTACCATTTGGTGTAGGAATACTTATTTTGAACCTGGATGGTAGACAAAACAGAGAAAATCAATTACCATCAGTTTTCCTCATTCCTATTAATATTTAAATAGTTAATTCCTTGGTTTAAGCCAGGGATTTGCATTATTTATAAACTTTTATAGGAGCTTTTGCTAGAGTCCAATAAGTACATATTAATGTGATATTGTTTGCTTTGCCAACAAAATAAGGGTCATTGTGTCACTTGGGCATGGACTTGAGACATTAAATCTTTATGATTCAGAACCTGCTACTGTATGCTAATGTCCTCCACCACATTCTAAGCAAGGATTAGTAATTTAATTGACCAGATTTAAAGATGGAACAGCAAGACTCCACATAATCATCATGCCATAAGTAGCTCTGAAGTCGGTTTTGAGAGGGCCCCACCTTCTATTCCATCAAGTTCTCCCACACCATCAGGGACTATAAATAAGTGTGTGCACACTCACTCACACACACACACACACACACACACACACACACACACCTCTCTTTGCATGCCTACTCATCTTCCCCAGGACAACATAGGAAAGTAAGCACCTGAGGTTTTTAAAGTTCCAGCCTACCTGCCCGGGGTGGTATTACACACCGATGATCCCAGCCACTTGGGATGCAGAAGCAGGAGAATTTCAAGTTGGAGTCCAGGCTTAGCAACTTAGTGAGACCCTGTCTCTAAAAAATTAAAAGGGCAGGGTGTAGTTCAGTGGTAGAACACCCCCGGGTTCCGTTCCCATACTTAAAAAAAAAAATTCTGGCCAACAAATGTCTGTTTGAACCTGACCCTGCAGACTGTGGTTCTTTGAAAAAGACTTGCAGTGTGACTTTATAGGCCCAGTGTCCTTATTCCTCTTCTGCCCACCTTGCACCTGCCTCAGGCCCTTCCTGTTGGAATGCTTCTCTTACTTCCTCCCACCTTTCTCTGAGTAACAAAGACTAATGCTTGGTTCAGGTTGCTCTGTTTTGCCGCATCACTCTTGTCTGAGTCAGCTTAGTCTTCCCACTGCTTGTCAGGGAGACAGGCATGCAGGATGCCCCCTGGGGTACGTGTCATTCTCAGGACTCTTCCACGTTGTCCCTTGGGGAAGCCAGCTGTAGCCTTCTCCTAGCTCAGTCCTGAGTCCCACTGTCCAGCCAGCCTCTCACTGCTGCCTCTTCCGGGGTTTTTTCCACTTCTTTCTCAAGTCCCTTTTTTTTTTCTTCTCTTGTTTCTCCTGTCTCTGTGTGTGTCTATGCATAGTGTGTGTTTACTGTCACAAAGGCACATTTTCAGACCCCTACTCCTGTGGTGACGGATACTCTGAGGGTCCCCATGGCAGGACTGGCCTTTTCCCATCAAGTGAGTTCATAATGGGAAGAAGGGGTTATGACCAGATGGCTTTTTTCTATTTAAAAAGTGCAAGTAAAGTACAGTGTATAGTTATTTAAACATCCCCAAGTGTTCTGTGAGATTATTTTGAGTCTCGGTAATTGATTTTAACAGGACACAGGCACAGCCCAGCAGCCCGAAATAGGGATTTCCATTTGCCCCTCCTCCTTCAGTTGTGTGACAAATACATGGAGTTATTTATATCAAATTCCCAAATAAACAATTCAGGCATGGTATTTTTTTTTCAATATAAATAGGAACCTTCCCATACCCCGGGGTGATTGAGGGTGTGATTAGAGAAGATGGCCTTCTGTTTCTAAGGGACCAAGGACAAAGGAGAAAATAGAGTGACTTTGGCAAAACTGATGCCTTTGGCTGCAGGTCTGCTCTGGGTTGCACCCCACAGATGTGCTGGGCTGGCACAGTAGCAGTTAGCTGAGCACCTGTGGAACAAGGAGCCAGGAGCTCAATTGAGGTCTCGGGAGGCTCCAGAGCCAGGGATCCCAATCTCAGTATCAGAAAGTCTCAATTTTCTTACCTAAAAAGTGGTCTAAAAATTAGCCCGTCTTATCCTTAACCCACACTCCACCAGGCCCCCAGGACCTTGTGCATGTGGGCTGGGACCCATTGCTTCCCTCTACTGCTCGGTCATTCCTCACACTCCAGGGTGGCCTGGTTTTTTTCCTGCTTTTCCTCTGCCCCTCTGTTTTTCTCTCGCTCAGCTCTCAAGCTCTCGCCTTTCCTATCAGCCTGCTGTCCTGGGCCTTGGATCGGCTGACCTGGCTTATCCAGTAGTGTTCGCTGCTGGCTTAAGTGCTCCGCACCCTCACCAGGTATCTCAAAAGAGGGTGGACCACGGGCTTTCCAGGGCTGCCTCCCCTCCCCCTGCGCAGCGGAGGAGCCTCTTAAAGCAAAAGTATCCTACTAAGTGTTTGGACGCAGAGCTCTTTGGAAACTTTGGAAGACTGAAATGTCTAAGAGGAAGGAGCTGCTTAGACTTCAGAAAAGAAATATGAATTTCCTGGGTTTCTTTTCCCTCTGTCCTTCCTCTGGGTCATTACCATGCATGTCTTCAATAGCCAAGTCCCAGAAAGGATAAAGAACCGGGGATGCCTGTCCATCTGGTGACGGCATTGGTGATGGGAAAGCAGACACCCACGCTGGGATGTTCTGTCTGCTCCTGCCTGACGCTACCACGGTTCACCGTATCTTTCCATTTTCCCCCAAAGCTAATGGTTCCTGGGAAGGAAGGTGGGGTACCCCTTGCACCCAACCAGCCAGCCCACGGTGCCCAGGCTGACCAGGAGAGACTGGCGACCCACACCCCTGCTGACGTGGCCCACTGTGCTGCCACACCTTCCAGCAGGTGAGTTCCCATCATGGCTGTGCCACTGCTGAGGCCAGCCAAGGGCTTGAAAACCCTGATAGATAAACAAGGGCTCGGGCATGGCATTGGTACCCTAAGTGGAAATCCTTGAAATTACCTGATAAGAATCTTGTATGGAAGCTGGTTGTCAGGAGGCTGGCCCAGGGCTTCCCTACTAACCGGAAATAGCCGGAGCTCAATTCTTTCCTCCCTCTTCCAGTCAGGAGGTGGTCAGATTTTTTCTCTCACCTCAACATTCATTCCTTTGGTGTTGGCCGGTGTCATGGCAGCCTGCCACCCGTGGCTGTGGGGCATCTGTGGTTCTAATGGGATTATTCACAGAGATCCTTGGAAATGCCTGTTTTTCTTCATTTTAAAAGGAAATTAAGTCTTTTGTCTTTTCTGATTACTGAAGTGACACACATATTCAAGGAAATTCAAATAATGAATACAAGGATTAAATGGGAATGAACCGGTCTCATATTTCCACCCTGTAAAAATGCCACTGTCATCTCCTTTATAAGGAGGAGAGGGCTGGGGTATGGCTCAGTGACAGAGAGCCTCCTAGCGTTTGTGAGGCCTTGGATTCCAAACACAGCACTACAAAAGAAAGAAAGAAAAAAAAGATAAAGTAATAAGAACATTAGGAGGATTAAGGGATTGGCCTAAAAACTCTTAGCTCAGCACACAACTGGGGCACCCCTAGCACCTGGCTCCACAGTGCCAGCTTCTCCCCGTTACCCTTGGAGCTCTCCCTGGGAAGCTGTGCTCGGCACTGCCCTGCCCTGGCCACCCTTGATTTGGAAGGCCCTAGAGATAATGAGATTGCACTGCCCCACCACATCCTACAGGAACTTTTTGTCATCTTTGAAATTCCTGGTGTATTTTTTACATTCCCACAGTGGAGTAGTGGGAGAGGAGTTATTTGGGAAGATTATTTTCTTGTGTGACGTTCGTCAGAAAAAATAATTTATTCCTTCTGGCTTTTCAGATTTCCACTTTTTTCTCATGCCTTTCTGTTGGGCAATCAGAGGAAGATCTGTTAGTCACTTTACACTCCAGTTTTCTGGGCTTCAGGTCCTGGGGCATGTCCAGGGGTAGCTAAAGATGGAGGACCCTGTCGGGAGAAGCCCTCCCTTAGTGCCAGTCTCTGCGGCTGGAGTCAGAGGCCACTTTTCACTCTCCTCCTGCCTTCCTGAGATCCTGCTTTTGGCCAGAGGACCTTTCTTTTCCCCTGCCACTCACAAGGCTGTGATCACTGGGCTAGCAGCCACTTTGCAGGCTCTTCTTTCTACTGCTTAGAGTCCCGCTGTTATCTAGGACCCAGCCTCAGGCCAGAGGACCGTGGAGGGGGGGAAGTGGGAGCAGTTGAATGTGCTCGAGGGTGAGGAGGGTGAGGAGAGCGGAGGACACATCCTTGGATGCACAGGGAACCCAGGCCAAGAGTAGAGAGAGCTCTGGCCCCAAATGTGGAACTGTTACAGGCCATGACCCTTGTGAAGTAGTGCTTAAATTTAATGTTGTGCTGTAAACAATATAGTTTTAGATAACCAAACAACAATAAAAAAAAACCCACACAAAGCCACCCAAAAAATGAAGAGAAGCTAAAATTTGGGGTCTGGCTATGTAATTGAGTAATAATAAAATCACTGTTGTTTATGAGAGGTGCTTACCTGAATTGTTGTTCGCTATGTGCATGGTAACTAAAGTTTGTCATTGGGATTTCAGGTTAAATTTTATGTAAGCTCTACCCCATTGTGCATAAATTTAAGTTGTTCAGAAAGTGCAGATCATGAGGCAGAGGGACAGTGGCAGTAGCCAGACCACATACTGCTCTGTCTCACATGAATAGGGCTATGAGGCCGACTCCTGCCCAGGCCACCCCCTCCCCCAAGAGGGTACACTTATAGGGAACTACATCGTTCTGCTGGGTTTGAGAGTGAGCACCAACTTCGTTTTCTTCTCTAGTGAGGATACTGAAACTGTGTCCAACAGCAGTGAGGGACGGGCCTCCCCACACGATGTCCTGGAGACCATCTTTGTCCGGAAAGTGGGGGCTTTTGTCAACAAACCCATCAATCAGGTGATCCTTCTGCCACTGCCACTGTGAGAATGTCTGAGTCCTTAGAGTGACGCCTTGGGAGTAGCATTCTGTGGAACTACTTACATTGTTTACGCAAGTATGACTTTATGTGTGATTTTTTTCTGTGAAGAGGATTAATAAGTTGTGCCCCTTTCCAGAAAAAGTTAAGAATCATTGTTCTAGCTGGGTGTGGTGGTGCACACCGGTGAAATCAGCAACTTAATAAGGCCCTAAGTGACTTAATGAGCCCCCGTCTCCAAACAGTATAAAAAGGGCAGGGGATGTGGCTCAGTGGTTAAGCACCCCTGGTTCAATCCCTGGTGTCAAAAAAAAAAAAAGAAAGAAAAGAAAAAGAAATTATTGTTTTAGCTGGACGTGGTGGTGCATGCCTATAATCTCAGCTACTTAGGAGGCTGAAGCAGGAGGATTGTTAAGTTTGAAGCCAGTCTCCACAGTTTAGTAAGGCCCTAAGCAATTTAGCAAGTCCCTGTCTCAAAATAAAAAATAAGGGGCTGGAGTGTTGGCTGGTGGTTACGGCGCTTGCCTGGCATGCGTGAGTACACGAGTTCAAACCCCAGCTCCACGTACACAACAAGGTCTCAGAGCAACAAAAGCCACGTGAAAAACTAAATAAAATAGTTTCTCCTCTCTTTCTCTCTCTCTCTCTCACTGCCCTCTCTCTTAAAAAAAAAAAAAAAAACCACACACACACATAGTTTATTAAAGAAAAAGAAAAAATAAATAAAAGGGCTCCATGGTGAAGTGCCCTGGCTTCAATCCCCAGGGTGCGGGTGTTTAAATACATACACACACACACACACACACACACACACTCTCTCTCTCTCTCTTTCTCTCTCTCTCTCTCTCTCTCTCATATATTTGCCTGAGGCTCTTAAACCTCGTACTGGAGAGAGACAAGATACCACTTAGTTCCCAAATATGACACTGTGCTGTTACCTCGGCCTCCAGATGAAAGAGGAAGAACAGGAAGTTCCTCCTTCAGGGAGGGACAGCAAAGCACTTTGCTCCTGCTGTCCCATGGCTCAAGTTACCACAGCTGAATCCCAACCCTTTGTTCACGCAATGTGCACATGTGACAGGGGCCAGGGAACCAGTGTGGGCAGCCTAGGTGTGCAGACTTGCTGGGCCTCTGGGGGAGGGACGGGAACGAATGCTTTTCTCCTGTTTCTTTAGGTGACTCTGACAAGTTTGGACATACCCTTTGCCATGTTTGCTCCCAAGAATTTGGAGCTGGAGGATACTGATCCTATGGTGAGCCCACCAGTGACCACCAGTTTCCAGTAGATGCTGCAGTAGTCATCCTCCTTCAGAGGCCACAGGAACCAAGTCCTCCACAGGCCTTAAGCCCTGCCCCTTGGCTCATGGATCTGTAGCCAGCATTAACCTTCTTACCAGCTCCTCAATGTTAGGAGTGATATGCATCCAGATCACAGCTCCAGCCCTCACTCTGCCTTGTTCCCAACCAGGTGAATCCTCCAGAGTCCCCAGAGCCCGTGTCTCCTCTCCATGGCAGCCTGCACTCAGACGGGTCCAGCGGGGGCAGCAGTGGCAATGCCCATGACGACTTCGTTATGATAGATTTCGTAAGTCACCATCAGCTCCTCTGACCTCTACTGTCCCAGGGAAAATAAACCAGAAGCCTATTTCCCTCACATAAGATTTCCCTCACTGGGATCACACAGGCTGCTGTGGACAGAATGGTAGGACAGGTACCCTGTTCTGACACATGTCTTGAGACATTTAGAGACCTATGGATAGCAAAATGTTGTGTTCCAGGTCTTCAGCTGAAATTCATATTGAATTCTACTCTAAATGAAGTTTCCAGTGGCATCCACTCAGGTCTGACTCATGTCTGACTGATGTCTTTCGCATAGGAAAGAGGACATAACCCTAGCCCAGAGGAGGATTATCACTAGGATTAGGAGTCAGGAGACCAGAAGAATAAGGTGTAAAGATTCTGTTCCCTAAGATAAGCCTGAAAGAACCTTTCTTTGATAATTTGTGGAAGGACAAAATTTTGTCTTTGATTTTCCATTTGTGGCCCAAGGCAAGCTAACCTGATTGTCTTGTTTTTGAAGAAACCGGCTTTTTCTAAAGATGACATTCTTCCAATGGACTTGGGGACCTTCTATCGTGAATTTCAGAACCCCCCCCAGTTGAGCAGCCTTTCCATAGACATCGGAGCGCAGTCCATGGCTGAAGACTTGGTATGAAAGCTTTTTTCCCTGCACAGCTCATCCTCTGACCTCCCATCCTCATATTTTGGGCATGCCTGAGCAATAGGCCTAGCAGTTTCTTCCTGTCCCATCTTCCCTGTAACAGGAAAGAGAGATTTTTACACTGTCTTGTTTTGGTCACATGAGATTTGCGTGGCACCAAGCAGTTGTCATCCTGAATTCGTTTTAGCTTAGTTCCCCCTTTCTCTGCTCATTCTCTGCATACTTACCCACACCCGCTCTGTGCCTGCTGTCTCCACCAGGCTGCCCCAACAGCTCTTTGGTTCAGCTCTTTTTGCCAGGCAGATGCCCATGGTGCAGGGCAGAGGGGCACGCAGGTTCCAGGCTCAGTGTTCTTGCCCTTTTCCTCCTGGAGCTGTTCTTGCGTTTGGCCAGAGGTCCTGATACTGACCATAATTGCCACATCTCTGCTTAGGGCATTTCCTCTTTACTGCCTCTGAAGAACAGAAGAGTACAAGCCACAAACTCGGGGTCTTATTCCACTAGATGCCAAGGGCCCATGTCTGAGGTGGGACTCTTATCTATAGAAATTAGAAACCTAGGACTAGCTGCCCTTGGTTTGCATTAAACAGAAAAGCATGCTCAGTGACAACAGTAGAGGAATAATAATTACTATTATTATTTATTATTAGAAATTTATAGTTATACATATTAGTTGGGTACAAAAAAGAAATCCAGCAGCACTGTGATTGAGTAACTTGCATGGTGACACAGATGGGCAAAACCAAGCACTGGTGTCACAGGGTCTGGCTCCTGAGTTAACCCTTGCACCACTCACTTCCCTGCCTCTCCCTTGACATGAGCTCAGGAGGAAACAGGGTCCCAGTGCTCTCGCCATGACCCTGCAGTGGCTAACAGGTTCCCAGGCCACCCTGGGTGTGAGGCAGGAGGATATCCAACCTCTTGCTGCACCACCTGTGTTTAACCCCACCAGTGGAGGCAGACCACTGTCAGGCCAGGTCTCCATCTATATTTACATGTTTTATAAATACAAATAAAAAAAGTCAATGTTTTATATATATATATATATTTTTTTTTTTTATTTTTTTTTTAACACTACAAATTGAATTCTCATTTGCTTTATCTCTGAGCCACGTTCCCAGCCCTTTTTTTTAAATTTTGAGACAAGGTCTCACTAAGTTGCTTAGGTCCTCACTGAGTTGCTGAGACTGGCCTTGAACTTGGGATCCTCCTACCTCAGCCTCTCAAGTGGCTGGGTTTGCAGATGGGTGCCCCTGTACCCAGCTTCTGTTGGTGCTGTAGGGAGGTTCAGCTGCTCACAGTTGCTTTTCTGCTTCTCTTATTGCCCCGCTCCACCCCTTGGCTGGTGTGAAGATGCAGACGCCCAGGCCTCCCCCAGACCTGCAGGTGCCTCTTGGCAGTGCAACAAGGCTGTCTGGCTCCTGTCCTGCAGGGCATCCTGATGCCCAGAAATGGGCATGAAAAAACCTGTCACAAACTCTGCTTAATTCATAGAGCCCTAAACTAGAAGTTTTATTCTAGTTGCTGTCATGGGTGCCAAGTGTAATTCACATCTGATTTCTGTGTCATCCTGTCTCAACATGGTCTGCCTTTCGGTCTTATTGAATGGTGGCCCACTGGGATTCCCATGGCTATTTTGCAGCCCTACAGCCCTGGTGGACATGTCCCTTCCCCCACCCAGTGCTTACTCAGCTGCTCTGCTTCCTGCTTGTCCAGCACAGTGCTGCTCAGCCGAGCTCTTTGTCTGTCTCGCTCCCTCCCTCCACTCCCATGATGGCTGGCAGCCTCCCAAGGCTGCCAAGTAAGTGGCTCCTCTCCTCCCTGTGCAGGACTCTCTACCAGAGAAGCTGGCTGTGCATGAGAAGAACGTCCGAGAATTCGATGCCTTTGTAGAAACCCTGCAGTAAAAATGTCCTCCAGTACCAGCAACATCCCTTTTCTGTGGTCCCAGGGAACACAGCCTCCTGCTCCTCAGCTGCTCCCGGCCAGCTGGAGGGGAGGATGGTTCCCCCTGGGGACCCAGAAGTCCTTGCTCTTGGACCTCCTGGAGACTCCATGGTGGCAGTCAGGCCCAGCAACTGCATTTGGGCCTTCCCTCTGGTTTTGGAGATGGAAAAGCCTGTGTAACCAAAGGGCCTCTGCAGGGCCATCTGTGTACCCTACCTGTTGCCAGCTGTTTGACACAGTGTCATCAGTTCCTCTTGCTGCCAGCCTCCTGCTTGGGTCTGCCCTGCAGCTGGCCCCTACCTGCCTGCCTGACTTTACCATCAACCGCTTGTCATTCCACCTGGTGGCACAGGGGCTTGTGAGGCAGAAAGAGGAAGGAGGGTCCTGTAGGCTCTGTGCCCGCTCTAGTTCCTGGGGTCGGCTCCTCTCCCTCTCTCTGCCCCCACCTCCATGCCTGTACTTTTGGCAATACTACAGGCCCACCCACCTGCAATGATGAGAGCAACGGGCCCATCACCCCTGCCAGGAAGGTTGTGCCAGCCATTACCAGAGGTCTGTTGCAGCCCTGGTGGCTGCCTGCGCCCAGTTCCTCCGCTCCATGAGGAAGTCAAAACAAATCCTGTGTCTAGGATTTTGTCATTGAGAGTCACAGCAAAGGGCCTTCCCTTCTTCTCCCTCCCTTTTCTGCTTCTTGGTTATAGGACATGGTAAATATTTATTACTTTCAGAGAAATCAGATATTTTATAAAGGAAATATGTTTGCAGTTAAATGTTTCACTTGGGGAAGGTGGAGGAGGCCCGATCCTAAGACAGAGGCCTCCTCCTGCGGAGGTTCCCTCAGAATCCAGGTTCCTCAGACCATCTTCCTTCCCATTAGATGTACGGTGGGATCCCAGAATGGGGGCTGTTCGGGGGTGAGTGACCTCTAGCATCTGACCTGACGGAAGGCTTTCCCTTGCCCCCTGTGTCCCTGGTGGGAATCTCCCCTCACTCAGCTTCTGCAGAGTCTTGGGTGCTAAATGTGACGACTCCTCAGAGTTATACCACACATAGTGCCCAAGGGACATTGTGTGTGTTCCCTGCTTCTGGGGTACCTGTCCCTGATCCTCAGGGCTCGACTATGGAGCTTTTCCTCCTCCTTACTCGGCCTGACCACAGCCTCCCTTTAATCCCAGGGTCTATAAACTACCCTAGGTTTACAAGCTGGATTGGTTCCCTGTTGAGAAACCAAAGCTGGGTGGATGATCCATTTAATCCTTCAGGTGTTACTTGAGTAAGTCAAGTGCCTCGCCATCTGTCCTCCCCCAGCCTGACCGGTGGCCTGGCTAAGGAGAACCAGCCTGCCCTGTTCCTCCTGTCCCCCAGGTACTCATTGGCAGCAGCTGTTCTTCGGTGGAGCAGATGGCTCTCAATTGCTTGTTAGTAAACTGCATGTGACGCTGTTCCCACCCTGTGGGGGCCAGAGTGGGCTCTGGAGGGGAGCCCTGCCCCTGTGCATGCTGCTGCTGCCATAGATAAATGCCCCCCAGGAGTGCTGGCCAACTGGCTGTCCTGTCTTGGGGCCAGGACACATCCATGGCCTGCTGAACCCATCAGATTTCCCCCAGGCCCTGCACTGACAATGGCGGTGGCCCCTGGTAAGTTACTGATGCCCCATCTCCGCCGCTGCCTGCTTTGCCGTGTGGGAAGGCCTGGTAGCCATGTCCACAGCAGTCCTGGCTTCCGAACTGTGGACTCTGCAAGCAGCAGCCTTTCTCCAAGGCCCCATCTTTGAAGCAGCCCAGGGAGGCTAATCCCTGACTGAGCCAATTCTGGGAAGAGCCAAGCAACCACCAAGGCCACCTCCTGCCCCTCAGCCCTGTACCACAGAAGGATGAGCCCAGACCAACAACCGCAGCACCCCAGGCACAGGACAGTGGGGACTAGTCATCCGTCTCCAGGAGGCAGGGCCCCCCTACCCCAGCGTACTTTGTTTGGAAATAACCAAGGTATACTTAAATATGTACTGAAGAGAGTTCCAATAAAATCTTTTCTGTACTTTATAGCTTCCAGGCGTGCAAGTTGTCCAGATACCCAGCCTGTGCAGCTCTGGGTCACCAGCAGGTTCTGTGGCAAGGAAAGGGAAGTGCCTAGTTAAGGGCAGAAAGGCTTTGGAATTGGGCGGGGCTGTTTGAGTCCTGGGACTTGACCACTGACAGCTGGACAATATTAGATTGGTCAGCAAGCTTTCTAGATTCTCATCTTCCTCGTATCAGTCCCATGACAGTTGTGTATTTGAATATTCAGTAGAAAAAGTTCTCTGAAGTATAACCATAGGGAAATCTACATGACGGAGGCCATTGTCGTCAGCTCTGACGCCCCTTATGTAACTCCATTTGCCCTGCAGGAGATGGTCTTGGCTCAGGGAATGATGAGGGGCGGGGCGTGGTTGCTGTTCTGGTGGGAGTTGTGGCTGAGTGAACTGGAGAAAGGGAAGGGACCAAGTGAAGCAGCAGGAAGTCAAGGCCCCTGCAGTTTGTTTTGACTCCAGCAAGGGAACTGGGCTCTCTGAGGAGCCATGAAGAGGTGGATAAATCTGCAGGGGTCGGGTTTTTGGCCACTGAGGCTCTTGCTACAGGCATCTCAACCCTGGCAAAGCCAGCCCCTTCCTCCTAGTTTGTGCCTTCAGTGGTAGTGGGGGTAAGCTGAAGGTAGAACCAGTCCCAGAGGCAGAGATGGTTCTAGAAACAAAGGAGAATTGCCTGATCAGAACTGGGCAACTGCTGTCTGGATTATACCCTGTCCCCCTTTGATTTGAAATCAGCCCCTAGGACAAAAAAAAAGAATGGTCAGAAAATTCTAAATTCAGGTCAAACCTGGGACTGAGGTCAGCCCATTCCTGGTAAAGGCCTGGCAACCCCCGCTTAACTGTTAGTAAACGGCAGGTGACACGGTGAAACAGGACCACAGAGCCAGCTAGGACATTTACCCCACCTGGGTCAGAAATGGTGGCAAGACATCCTGTGGCTACCCCTTCAACTGGGTTCCCAGAAAGCAGTGTTCAGTGTCCTAGAACCAGCATTAGTGTCCTGCTCCTTTAAAACAGCTCCCTCTGCTCCACCCCACGGCTGTTGCTAAGGCCTTGGTAAACTCGCCCTGCCAGGAGCCCAACCCAAGTAAACAGCTTTCCCAGTCTCACTGCCTCGATGTTCCAGTCACCAGCTTAGAGCTGAAGAATTGGAGAGGAGGATGCCAGTACCTTCTGCTTTGAGGTACCTGGATGGAGGCCACAGTTGTGCAATGTGATCCCTTTCCTAGAGCTCAGGTCACCATCCCAGCACTATCCCATCCTACAGCTCTGGCTAGGCTGCCCCAGCCTAAGCAAGCAAGGAAGAACAAGGCAGGCCCATCTGGGCCACCAGCCTCCTGCAGCAGCCCTGAACTTGACTTTGACGACTGTGCCAAGTGGAATTCTGACCTACCCTCAGTGACAAAACCATTAAAAAAAAAGTTGTGGTGCCAGGTGTGGTGCGTGCCTGTAATTCCAGGTACTCAAGAGACTGAGGAAGGACAGCTTAGTTTTAGGTCAGCCTCAGCAACTTACCAAGACCCTGTCTCAAAATTAAAAATAAAAAAGCTGGGGATGTGGCTCAGTGGTTAAGTGCCCTGGGTTCGATTTCCAGCACCACACACACACACACACACAAATGGGAAAATATACATTAAAACTTTCATGGTTTTCAAGTGCTCTACCACTGAGCCACATCCCGTCCCTCCTGTAAAGCCAAGCAAAATCTGCTCAAAAGAGGAAATGAAAGCCAGATCTTTCATAGCCTCCGTGTGGCCGGGGGTGGGGGGAGGACGACAGCTTAGCTCCCAGGCTGAAGACTGGGTGGGAAGAAGAAAGGTCGGTCAGAAGGTGAGGGCTTCAGTCCCAGTTCCACCTCAGGTTGGGTCACTTCACTCATGGTGTTAGGTACCGTACACATTACTGAAACTGCTTTCTGATAAATCTGAGAGGTGGCATCAATCTTTGAGTCACATGTTAGAGCTGATTTGAGTGATGGAACCTAGATTCAAACCCTAGTGTGACTTCCAACCCCATCAGTGTCCACCACGACCCACTTTTCTCCCTTGCTTGCCTTAGATAAATCTGTTCTCCTTCAGCTTCTGGTACCTTCCAGCTGGGAGCAGAAGAGGCCTAGGATTCAGCTCATGGTGACTGGCTAGAATGCTGCTGGTGGTTGAAGGTGCTGCCCAGCCTGGGAGACAGTTGGAAAGCTGGCCTCTGAATAGGGTGTGCAAGGGGACAGATGGGTAGCCGGGGCCGCCTGAGGCCCCATCTCTTCTTTCTCCACACCACACTTCTGGCTTAGCTCTAAGCCTTTAAGCCTCACCTCCTCAACAGCCCGGTGGGCAGTTTTTCATCTCCATTTTTATTGAAATACAAAAAAGTGCAAACGGTGAAATACATGATTGGTGACATGGAAGTCATTAGGTGTGAATGTGAACACTTGATTCACAGTACAAGCGCCCTCCCAGGTACAGCCCAGTGGGGCAGGGGACAAGAGAAAGTCCAGACAGATCCAAAAGGCTCCCCAGTAAATGGGGTCGTGAGCAACACTTGTACAAAGGAGAGCAGAGAGCAGAGTGGCCCAAGCCCAGGCCAGGCCAGAGACACTGGGACTGACACAACCAGAGCAGCTCCAGGTCCTGAGTCCTGGTGCTCTTGTAGCCTGGGGACAGAGCCCAGTGAGGCTGGCCCACCCCCACACGGCTTGCAGAGGGGGATGTGCTGCCCAGTGCGGATCCCCACAGTACAGCTGCTAGGGGCTCCCTGCCTGGCCCTGGCTGTGGAGGCAGTCACTGAAGGGGTTTCCTGCCACTGGGCGACAAGGCTGCAGGAATGTAGCGCCCAGTTCATTAGGAAGGATTGGAAGGAGGGATGTCAACCATCACTGGGGGCCAGGTTTTCTGAAAGACAATAGGACCCTGGGGCCCCAAACTTCCTCAGGAGGTTGGCAGAACCAACTGGCAGGGGCTGATCTATTATCAAAGTCTCTGCCCCTCTTATGGGCACTCTGAACCTCTGCCCCACTCCTCCAAGAGTCCCCAAGCTGAACAAGGCAGCCACCATGTATTCTGAGGCACTAAGTCATTTCTGTCTAGAACAGGGACAAGTGTGACTCGACAACAGTAAGGTCACAAGAACCTGTGGCCAAGAATCTGTGCATGTGACACAGGCGAGGCAGGGAGGGGCTGGGACTGCTGTCACTGATCCACCTGACACTAGGACTCTCTGGGGGAAGGGTGTGGGGGCACTATTTAAAATGGATGTTGGGACTCCATCCCATCATCCAAGCTGCCACTCCTGGCAGCACCAGGTCAAGACATCTGGGGCAGTTCCTCATGGGGAAAGCAGACCCAGGAACAGGAAGCAGACTCCAGCCTTGTCATTCCTTAGCTGTGGAACTGCCGGGAGCTGAGCCGTTGGCAGGGAGGACAGGTACAGGGTGCCTGTGTCCAGCCAACACGAGGTGGGACTTCTAAACGGCAGAGTAACCAACCCAGACAGGACAGTGCCTCAGCATGGCCAGGCCAAGCACAGGGCTCAGCTGTTCCTTCCCTAGTGATCAGGAAGGGGAGGACCAGCCACAGCCACCAGCCCAGCTGGCAGTGATTTTCTCACCCACTGCTGCCAGGGAAACAGAGGCAGGAAAAGGGTTATAGGGGCTCAGTCCTTCTCCAGCTGAAGAGCCAAGCCCAGCTCTGGAAAGCCTGGCAAGAGGGAGGCAGTGAGAAGTATAAGGCAAAGAAAAATGTCTCAGGGTAACAGTGAGCCTCCAGGGCCTGTAAAGAGGGCTGGACAAGGGGGGAAAGGGCTGCCTGCTTGGCCAGCTCCAGCTTCCATCTCCCCGGGTTTCACATCCCTTCCTGGGCAGCCAGGAAGAGCAGTCCAAACAGAGACGTGGGTGGAGGGCTGGGCTCAGGGCCCCTTGCAATCAGGGCTGGGGAACAGCTCCTCTTGATGGTCCAGGAGGAACTTGGTGAAGGTGTTGATGGGATTAATAGCCTTGAGAGTGATGGCAGCATCCTTGGCCCACAGCAGGTTAGGGCCAAAGACGACAGCCAGGTTAGTGTTGGTCATCTTGTTCCGGTCAGAGTGGGCAGAAATCTGTGGAAGGAATCGGCCACTGCATCAGGAAGCCACGTCTACAGCTCCTCCTCCTCCTCCCTCGGCCTGCAGGTGAGCACTGGCCGCTGAGGGCTGAGGCAAGTCTCACCTGCACCAGGAAGGCAGTCAGGAAGCGAAGCACCTGGTAGTTCTCCTCGGGCAGCGTCTGGAGGACCTGCTGCGTCACCTCCACTCTCTGGCTCTCATCAATGTCTATGAGAAATGGGGCCCAGGACACAGGGGAGCTGGGCTGGCTCAGGAAGCCCTGACATAAGGCCAATGTGGAGTCCCCATCCAGACTTCCTGGGAGACACCCAGACTCACAAGCCTGCTGGTCAAGGTGGTAGGTGGATGGCCAAACACACCTGTCCCCAGTTTGGCCCTTGCCCAGGCAGAAGACATGCATGCTAAGGAGGGAGCAGAGGGCTACTCACTGAGGAAGCCCACAACATGCGGGTAGAGGTCGAAGGTTAGCAAGGGCTCCGGAAGCTCCCGAAGGAAGGTCTTGAGGATGACGGCTGGCAAGTGCAGCTCATTGTACTGGTCGAAGTCCACTGGCAGCCCTGGGTGGGAGAGGCAGGCTGATCACGACCCAGCCCGAGCCCAGCAGCCATGTGGAGGCTAGATGCACCCCACTTCTGCACTTTCCCCTTAGCAACCACACAAGCCCCCTTCTCTCAGGAGCTGCCTCTTATACCTGCTTCCTCTCTCACTGTGACAAAGGGATGCAGGTTCAGGCGACCTGGAAGGAGTTGGCCCCCAGCACACACTACAGTGATCCCTTGCCTCTGAATGAGCCTGAGCCCAAGATGAAGCAGCAGGCTTGGGATAGCCAGACAGAAGTGAGATCTATATAGTGACTCCAAATGCCACAGAAACCTCTAACAGGAAGAGAATGCAGGACCCTTGTCTACCAGGTGGCAGAAGGCAGAGAGCTCTGAAGTCACACACATGCCCTGTCCTCCCACACTCACACGGGTTCACCGACGGGGGCCTGGAGTAGCCTGGACACTCACCCATGTTGTACTTCTGCTGCACCTCCCGCACAACTTGGGTGTTGGCTGACCGCCGGAAAATGCCCTCTGTGCTGAGAGCTGAGAAACGGTGGGGCCTGGTGAGTCTCAGTGCTCTGGGCAGTGGGTGGCCTCCCACCCACTCTGTCTTAGAGTTCCAGGCAGTCAGTGGGGGTGGACCTCAAAGCCCTGCCCAGCAGCTTCCCAAGGGCAGCTGAGGGAGAGTGACTTTGGAGGTCGGTGGTCCCATGACCTTGTGGCTAGCACTCACCATGGGCCTGCAAGTAGGCTATGGTCTCCCTAAGCACGAGTGGAATGGGATCCTGCTCAGGGTTCTTCTCCTGGAGGCTGTGGAGACAAGCGGATGGGAGGGTCTACAGCCCAGCCTGGCCCTGGCAGCCCTGGCCCACCCACCTTGCCCATACTCACTGCTGCAAGGAGACCCCAAACTGCTGGTTGGGGAGGGGTGGTCGTGGTGGCATGGGCTTAGGGGCTGTTGCAGGACTCTTCTGTGTGGATTTGAGGAAATCATCATACCTGGGGTGTGGGAGAAGAGTCAGGCCCTCTGTCTGGCTTTTTGTAGTCTTGATTTTCTTTCTTTTTTTCTGGAGGGGTGAGTACTAGGAACTGAACACAGGGTGCTCTGCCACTGAGCCACTTCTCCAGCCCTTTTCATTTTTGATTTTGAGGCAGGGTCTCACTAAGTTGCTGAGGCTGGTTTTGAACTTGTGATCCTCCTGCCTCAGGCTCCCACGTCACTGGGATTACAGGCGTGCACCCCTACATGCAGCTTGACTTTGTAGTCTTGACAGCCAACTTCATCAGGCCTTCACTGTGCAGTTTTACACGGATTATTTTACTTAATCCTCACAACCTGACTTCATGCTACACACGAGAAAACAAACATTTAAAGCGATTCATTCACACCTGTGACAGAAAGGGACTTGATTGTGCACCACCTAACTGCCTGTTGTCCCTGAATCATGACACTCGCTTCTTCCCTCCACTCTGGGTGCTCCAGGATCCCCTGCCTGGGGCCAGCTTGTCCTATCCCAGCTATAACATGCACACCAGCACACCACCTGTGCCACAGTGGGCACTTGCAGCCCGGTGCCCAGCCCATCCCCAGCCTCACTTGAGCACTTGGCGAGGGATCCCCAACTGCTCCAGTTTCACATGCTCGCTCAGCTCACTCAGGTAATTCACGTAGAAAATTTTCCGCCCAAACTTGAAGCTGCCAATGGGAGGAAGGGCCTGAGTCAGAGCTGTGCCATCCACAGGCCTTTATTCCCCCCTTTACCCAGAGATCAGAGTCCTTGTCTCAGCACCTAGGGCTGTCTGCCCTAGGTGCTCAGCCTCCTAGGGCATGTGTTGGGGGTGCAAGGTACGGGGGATACCACCTGCCCTCCTGGAGGACTCACCTAATGAGGGGTTTGAAGAGGATGAGCAGGGTTTTGATGAACATGGTTGGGTGCACAATGTACAGGGCCTTGATGTTCTTCTTATACCTGTGGGAGAATGGAAAACTCAGGAGTAGCCAGAGTAAGAGAGACAGATGGGGTTCTTTGGTTTCTTTTCTTTTCTTTTTTTTTTTTTTTTTTTTTTTTTTGGTATCAGGGATTGAACCCAGGGGCACTTAACCAATGAGCCACATCCTCAGTCCTTCTTATTTTTTGACAGGATCTAAGTTGCTTAGGGCCTCACTAAATTGCCACTGGCCTCACACTTGGAATCCTCCTGCCTCAGCAGCCCAAATCACTGCGATTACAGGTTTGAGCCAAGGTACTCAGCCAGATTTTTTTTTTTGGAGAGGGGAATTAATTTTATTTATTTTTTCATCTGGCCTTTGTTTCTCCGACACTTAGTTGTGTATGTGGTGCTAGGGTTTGAACCTAGGTCCTCACGCATGCCAGGCAAGTTCCCGAGCTGCTGAACCACTGCTCCAGCCCCCAGATGGGGTTCTTAATGGATAGTTTCAATCTGACTACTCATGGTAGGCACTTGAGGTTAAGTTTCACTGTTGCCCCATTTTACAGATTAGAAAATAAAAGGCTCAGAGAGGTCCAGTAACATGAAGGGTCACAGAATAAGCTACTGCCCAAGCGAGGGTGGTCCAGAGTCTGCAGAACTGCTGGCTCCAGAGCACCTGTCCCAGGCCCTGAAATCCACCCCCAAGGCCCAACCCACTTTCGGTCAAATTCCCGGTAGGCATCCCGCAGCCAGCTGAGGGAAGGCTTGTTGTCACTCGTCAGACCGTGGTGCAGGTACAGCAGTGTGTAGTCGCTCTCCACGTACTGGTCGAGTGTGTGCTTCAGGTACCTGCAAGGGAAAACTCCACTCAGACCCGACCTGCACAAGTGTGGCTGTGTTAGGACAGAAACAGTGACCTGGGAGTCTCCTGCTTACATCATACCCACCCCCACGAGCCAACATCTGTCTATTCTGGCTGCATAATCAGTCACCAGCTTCCTGTGGAGGAGCAGAGGGTGGTGGCTGGGCCAGGCAGGGATATGATGATAACATCTCTCCTTTTTTTTCTTTTGGCAATGCTAGGGATTGAACCCAGAGCCTCACACATGCTCTACCATTGAGCTATGCCCTCAGCCCAATAGCTCTCAATTTGAGCACTGACTAGAAGGCAGAAGACCTGGACTCTTAAGCGCTGGACACTCTTACCTACCTGCAGTAAAAAGGGATGAGAATCCCCTGAGGATTGCCCTGAGTCATCAATAATGACAAGAGTCGCTGTTGAGCAAGCGAAGTTTTAGGGTTTGCCAGGCACTTTGCACACATCATCTCATGCCTTCCTCCTAACAGTGGAGGCTGGTACAAGCCCCACTACAAATGCGGCAAGCAGCAGAGGTCAAGTCCTCATTCAAAGTCACCCGGCTGGTGGTGGAGGCTGGAGGTGACATGTGCAACTCCAAAGCCTGCATTCCTGACCTTGGCACAGCTCTGCCTTTTATATGTGATCTCTGACACAGGCTGTAAAACATCAAGGTGGCCAAAGATCATCATCTCCAGCCAGGAGGCTGTTAGTGGGCCAAAGAGTCACATCCCCTCACGTTCCCTATGCCCACAACACAACATCCACCACCCCGACACCAACACGTACACACATGATCTCGAGTGTGCCGAGAAGTATGAATGGAATGAACGAGGATTCAAGGAGGGGAGGAGGTGCAATGTAAAGTCCTCTTTTGGGCTGGCCAACCAGCTCTGAGGCTCCAGAGGGATACCACTCCAGACAGGGCAGGACCAAGGCTAAGGACATCGAAGAGGCAGAGAGGAGGGAAAATACCTGGGAAAGTGCCCAAGTTTTGGACCAAGTGCTCAGATTCAACTTATCCTACCCAGAGAGGACAACCTAAATACTGGTCCCCGGGTGACAGACAGCACAGGCAGGCATGAAGAGTGGCTAATGTTGGATTATTATTCTAATCTTTTTTTTTTTTACCTTTGCTATTGGGGATTGAACCCAGGGGTGCTTAACCCAGAGCCACATTCCTAGGCCTTTTTATATTTTATTTTGAGACAGAGTCTCCTTGAGTTGCTGAGGCTGGTTTTGAAGTTGCCATCCTCCTGCCTCAGCCTCCTAAGTTGCTGGTATTACAGGCCTGTGCCACCGCACACAGCAATTCCAATCATTATTAACTATACAATAATTTACCCTTTACCCACAGTTTACAAAGAGCTGTCACAAAAGGATGGCATTTTGCAACTATGAAAATAGCAAAGACTGTAGTGAAAATAGATATTCTCATCTGCTGATATTACCCTTTGGATAATGAAGTGATGTTTATCAGAAGCTATAAAATGTTCATAACTCTTTGAACCAGTAAAAGTATGTCAAGGAATTCATCCTAAGGAAATATTTCAAGATGAACACAAACATTTTTGAGAGAGGCTTTCATCTCAGACTTTTATGACTGGATTGGGGGGGACCCAAACAGTAAGGGGTCCAACCTTAGGGAATTGGTTAAAGAAATCATGTGACATCTATAAATAGAATACCTCACAGGATGTTTCTGCAGACAGGATTAATTTGTGAAGTCAAATGTCAGAACAGTGGTTACTCTTTTTGAGATAGAGATTAAAGGAGAAAAGGGAGGTCTGTGGGGTGTGGGTGAGATGGGTATGTTCAGTTTTTAAAAATTCATAACTGGGCACAGTGGCGTACACCTGTAATCCCAGCGACTCAGGAGGGTGAGACAGGAGGATCACAAGTTCAAAGCCAGCCTTAGCAATTTAGCAAGACCCTGAGCAACTTAGTGAGACCCTCTCTTAAAAAATAAATAAATAAAATAAAAGGGCTGGGGATGTGGCACTGTGGTTAGGTGTCCCTGGGTTCAATCCCTGGTTTAAAAAAATTTTTTTTTCATCCTAAATCAGGTATGGTGGTGCCTGCCTGTAGTCCCAGCCACTACAAAGGCCGAGGCAAGAGGATCATTTGGGCCTAGGAATTGGAGGGCAGCTTGAGCAACAAAGGGGCAAAAAATCATGTAACACGCTTGCTTTTCTGTAAGCATGTTAAATGTCGAAAAAATGTTTTGTAAGAGTATATTTGAGGACTGTTTAGTATCCAGGAGAGAAAAACATCATGTAAGATATGAAACTAACCTTAGAGTTCCAGTTATGTTATAGGGAAAAAAAAAGTAGGAAGTGAATACAGTAAAATATTAACAGTGTTTTCCCCCTGGGTGGTAGGTTCATGGGAGACTGTTTTTTTTTCATAGTTGACTTTTTTCTTTACAGCTTTACACTTCTCCAGCCTCTCAAAATTGTAATGCTGTGGAAATGTACATAGTGGCATTTCTTGTGTATTATCTTACCTACTGCTCACAACCACCCTGTAATGGCTAAAAGTCTCTCTCATTTCTTTCTTCAGCCCTGGGGATGGAACCCAGGGCCTCACATATGCTAGGAAAGTGCTGTACCACTGAGCTACAACCCCAGTCCCATACTTCTCATTTTTTTTTTTTTTGACAGAGAAAGAGAGAAACAACTTTATTTAGTTTTTCACATGGCCTTAGTTGCTCCAACACTCAGTTGTGTACGTGGTGCTGGGGTTTGAACCCGGGTCCTCATGCTTGCCAGGCAAGCGCCGCAAGCGCCGAAACCGCTGAGCCACCGCTCCAGCCCCCCATAATTCTCATTTTTATAGGGCTTGGAAGAAACTTGTTCCCAAGCACATAGATAGTAAGAGGCAGTTGAAGTTTAATTGCTCTTCTGACTCCAAGCTTCAGGCATTTTCCATTTCAATCCCCCAGATCTGGGTGGGGAGCTGGGAAAAGCCAAGTCTGAGGTCATCTGACTAAAAACAGGACAGACTGATCCATGGTGGAAGAGCCTCTGCTCTCAGCCTCTGCGCGTGTATGCGCGAGCCCGCCTGCCCAGGAAGGATGGAGGGCCTACAGCAGTGGGTGGCAGAGGGCTTTTTGAACCTGGAGGAAGCCCCAGATGGGTGCAGCTTCCCTCAGCAAGCCGTCTCCTGAGAGCTGGGTGCTTTCCCATCCCCATCCTCTGACTTCCTCCCACTTGAACTATTATCTGGCCAGCAGTCTATCACCTGGTACATCAAAGATAGTAAAAAAGCTGGAGGTAGGGCATGTGACTCAGGCTGAGCTCCTTGGCTATTCCTGGCTGGCCACGTGGTGGGCCCAGACAAGACTCTGCCTGCCTCACCCGAGGAACAGTGGGAGGAAAAGTCAGAAGGCCAAAAAGAAAGAATTCACAGACACACTGGAGAGACTGAGCCTCTGGCCCTGGTGAGCCACTCCAGGCCTGGCTGAGACTCTAAACTCAGCCCTGCCCTGCTGCTGTGGCACTCTGGGCTTGTCCCCAAGCCCACAACATTCTAACTCCACATACAACCATTTGGGACCTCAAAGAGCTCTAACTGCTATGGGCAGTAGAGAAATGTTAAATGCAGGAGTGCTTTAAAATGCCCAGGAAAGAAGTACAAGACAGTCACTCTGCACAGAAAGGCAGGAGGACGTCAGGTACTGCTCTACTGCTGTGGACACCCTCACACCCAGAATGTGCTGGTCCCAACACTGACCCAGTGCTGGCTCAATAACGAACGGTTATCAGTACAGGGTCCACCAAGGGTCTGCTTCAACCAGCCTATGAACTTGCCCTGGGCGACATCTCCTTTACGCATATCTGGTTAGGAGAACCCACATAGGTACAGAAATCACTCGCACCAAATTTGGCACAAAATAAGATAACACTGATAATAATTTGAATATAGATGACCAGCTATCACAACCACATAAGAAACACCATGTAATTATAATAATTTGGATGGTATTTTACTTTTCAAGGCATTTTCACATGCAGTATCTCACCCATAAGGAAGGTCTGGATGACCCTTGAAAGGTGAGAAAACAAGGCTCAAAGACACTTTCCAAGGTCACGGACAGTTTCTAGGACTAGAAACTAGGTTGGACTGCTAGTTCCCCCAAATATAAAACAGCCCCTCACGGGAAGAGGGGAGGCATTAAGGAAGGTGGCCTGGTCCCCTAGGTAGGAAGGAACAGTAAGGAAAAGGGCTCTGGGCTACTTGGGGTTCTAAGCAAAGGCCCCCTGCCCTTCCCGAGGGTACTCACCCCAGGAGTTTGCTGTGGTCCAGCTGGTGGCTCGGGGGCATTCGACAGGCACTAAACACAATGATCTTCCGCCCATACTTGTCATCTCCTAGGTATGGAAAAATGGAGCCCAGTGGGTTGAAGATGAATCAAAATTATGGGGGTAAGGAACATGGAAGTGCCAGCCCGGAGAACTGTGCCAGCAAGTACAGCGGCGTGAGTGACCCATGCACATTTCCTCTGGGTAGTGCCTCCACTCAAGGCCATACCACTTAAGAGGGAATTAACCCAAATGCCCACCAATAGGTGAATGGACAGAGAAAATGTGATGTATTCATGCAGTGGAATACTGCCTGGCCATAAAAAAAGAAGTAGTTCTGATATGTGCTAATTTGGATGAACCCTAAAGACATGCTAAGAGAAGACAGCCGGACACAAAAGGGCACCTCCTGTGTGATTCCATTTATGAGGTAAATCCTAGAGAAACAAAGCAAATTTGTGGTTTCCTGGTGCAGAGGGTGAAAACAGGCACAGGGTGTGGTTTGGGCACATGTGATGAAAATGTTCTGGAATTAGATTGCTGCATGCACTGGCTATGTACTAAATACCACTGAATGTACACTTTGAAATTATAGATTTTATTATGTAAATTTTCTCTCAGTTTAAAAAACTCACACTCACTACAGCATTTATTATCTTGCCAAAGAGTCATCCCAAAATTTGTCTGCACTTAAGCAACCACTCTGAGCCACAAGTATCTAGAAAACCTCTTATTTATTTATTTATTTATTTTTAAAGAGAGGATAGTGAGATAGAGAGAATCAATCTTTATTGAGCTTTTTCACATGCTTTCGTTGCTCTGACAGTTGTGTACGTGGGTGCTGGGATTTGAACCCATGCTGGGCAAGCACCATAACTGCTGAGCCACCGCTACAGCCCCTGGAAAACCTCTTAAAGCTACCTTCTCAGCAAGTCTGAGGCCACAGAGGAAATGAGCCTGGTTACTTAACCATCACATCTCATTTCCGACCACCGACAATACTTTCTGATTTTACTACTAGAATGACTGACCACGCTTGGCTCTCACCGATCTCTGCACACTTCTAAAACTTATATCCTACCACTTTAAGATACTCTAAAGAACGCAGATTTCAAACTGCAAACCGCTGGCAGAACGCTCACCCAGTGTGATCACTCTGGGATGTTTGCCAACAGTTTGATGGTGTGACCACCTGGCTGCATCACAAAGCCAGGAAGCTCCTGAGACATGCTACTATCCCCAGAATGAGATGCTCCTCAGGGTCAGCATGGGTCAGGGGTCCCCAGCACAGCTTGGGGGGGACAAAGTGTACGCCCCACATCCCCATGTCCCACGGACCTTCCCTTCACCTCTCCAGAACCACCAAGCTACATTTGTTTAATTCCTGGGGCCTCAGATGCAAATAAAAGACCACCTAACTAATCCAGGAAATGCAGGGACAGTCTACCCTTCCACACCTACCTCTGAGGACTAAGGAAGGCCCACCCTTGGCTGAGTGTCTCCCTATATTTAACAAGCCATGACCCTGATGACCCTTCCTGGTCCATGATGGAGACCAGGAGTCAGTGCTGCTCTAGAGTAGCCAACTCCCTCACCGTTTGCTTTTGGGCTGAGGCAGGGCTCACTGGAAGGTGGAAGGAAGCTTCTGGAATGTGACCAGGGCAGCCCTGTCCATGCTGGCTATGCAAGCTAGTTCCTGGACCTGCTTTGGAACCTCTCTTCCAGCAGTCTGACTGCCACAGTCAGCTTCTCAATCAGTCCCTGAACCCTTTTATTTCTACCCAAGCACAGCCTGGCTCTGTGGGCCCTGAAAGGTCCCAGCCAGGGCGCTCCAAGAATTTCCTGGGTATCTGAGGCCCAGCTCGCCAAGCCCTAAAAGATGTTCCCTACCCCTTGCTGCTAACCTGCCCAACATCTAGCCTGTCCCCCACACTATGGCACTGAATCCTCCTTTCTTCCTGAATCCCATTCCAGACATACTCCATGGCCCAGGTCCTATAAATATTCCTGAAAATGGCTCACAGGACTCTGGGCTTGGCCTGGGCTCTCTTCAGGCTCACATCACATGCACCTCCAACACAGGTACAACAGCGTGTCTGTTCCAGGCTGGGTTCAGCTTCTGCTATGTCTCATACCAGACAGACCCTTCTTCAAGTTGATTCCCAGGAACTCTGGACATTCAACTTAATCTCCTCCCTGAAACCTACATCCTCCCCTCCATCCCCCAGACAGGTCAGCTGCCCCCTTTTGTGGCTGTCATGACACTTTAACTCTTTCATGTAACTGTTTATATAGCAGGCTGTTTATATATGGCTCCTGAGCAGGCGGGAGACAGGAACTGTCTGGTCCATCTTTAGATCTCTAGTGCTGATCCAGCCCATGGCAGCTATTCACTAAGTGCTGGTAGCCTGAACAAAGTCACAGGTCACTAGCATGGGACACACAGTTTCATTTCTGAAACCTAATGGTGTTTAGGTTAGAGCTACACTGTGTTCGTGAGTGATTTTCCCAAAGCCTGGGACAGAATTTGTCCTGACTAACAAGCAGAGCATCCCTTCTGCTCCTGTGTGAAGAGGAAGCGCAGCTCCTTCCAGCAGCACGTGGACTCTGAAAGCCCAGGTGCCACCTGCTCTCATGTGCCTGGCCTACAGCCTCGTGCTGGGCTCCTTCCAGGCCAGCTGTGGGTGTTGTGGGGCTATGTGCTGGCTCCAATTTACTTCCCACCAGCTCTGGCAGGGGAAGGAAGAGCAAACTGGCAGGGGATAGGGACAAGAATTAGACTTGCAGCTCAGGCACACAATCCAGAGCTTCACAAAGCCCTAAGTCTCCCACCAAGAGCCTGTGAAGACAGGACACACCATCTGCCTACTAGAAGAAATGCCCGGGATGTGGGGGAAATGTTGGGAAGAGTGTGGGGGATTCCAAAAACATTGTTTCTCCCCCTCCTCAGCAATAAAATGCCCCACGTAGTCTGGCAGATTTGAGGACTTGGGGTAGAAAGTTGTGAGTGCTCATTGCTCTGGAATGTGAGAAGCTGGTAAGTGATTAGGGAAGCAATTGGGGTGAGGGCAGGGGCTATAGTTCCCACTCTCAGCTGGCCACAGCACCTTGGAAATGGGAGACTTTTGGTTCTAAACCAGGGCTCCACCAATGGGCTCAGCAGATCCTCCAACTCCCCAGTGTTATATGAAACATATCAAAAGCACATGCAGACCTTTTCTGGAGAGTTACCTACCCGGGGGACACCTTTCATTGTCCCAAAGAGGCCTGTGACCACTGAAGTGTAAACTTTTTTTCCCTTTAGGATCAAACCCAAGGCCTCACGTGTGCTAGCCAAACCTCTACCACTGAGCTACACCCCCAGCCCTAGACTGTAAGCTTCCTGAGAGAGGGAAGGTGGATTTTTCCTCAATGGGTACTCAATACTGACTACAGGGTTTGTTCCAGAGTTCTGTGATATTGTTCTAGGAACTAATACTAAATGAAGCAAGGACGGAGATGGGGATAGAGGACAGCTAGGAGACAGCAAAGGGTCAGATGGCAAACTCCCAGACAGGCAAGGGATGAGAGTAGGGACAGCCTTAGGGTCTAGCTGCTGCCCTCCCATCCCTGAAGCAGGGTCCATCCATTGCCCAAGGTCTTGGGTGCCCTGGTGCTTGGCAGCATGTAGGAAAGCTGCTGCTACAAGAAGCCATGTAAAGAGACACAGACTGTTCCACTCTGGCCCACAAGGGAACGGGCTTCTGCTCTGGAGATGAGGAAAAGGCTAGGCTGGCAGCTCTGCTGTCTCCAGAGCACTGGGGGAGAGAGCTCAACAAGGAAAGGCGCCATGTGCAGGAAGCGAGACAGGCCCCAAGTGTGGGGCCTCTGCATTCCCCAGATACCAGTCAGGACTCTCCCAGGGTGGCCTGGGTGTTAATCAGCAACAGGACAGCTCCTTCAGCAGGCATTGTGGGTACTGCAGAGCAGGCCGAGGACACTTGAGAGGGTAGCACTGGCGGCCCATATGGTGTGCTGGAGACACACACTTGTCAAATCGTCTGGAACTCTGTGAGCCAGCTGACATCATGTTAGTAGCTTGAAACTGGCTGTGGTAGAAACTGCAAATGCTTCAAATAATGACTGCTTTTTCCTTCTCCAGAGAGCCTCCTGTTAAACATTTACCAGCACACCACTGGAAAGAACCCACTGACGCTGAGGCAGATTTGACCAAGGAGCATGATAGCCACTGCTATCAGGGACAAAAGGGGCTGCGGAGGAGTTGGGGACACAGCCTGCTCTCCCTTCCTACATGGGCTCTTTCTCTGGTTTCTAGTGCCAGGGAGGTCACAGCGGGCTCATCAAACCAGCCTCACTCTGACGATGCCAATTCAAAATCCTCTCACTAACCGGAGAAGCAAGCACAAGGGGACACCATCCCCCAGGGGTCCATGAGCCAGCCGACAGGTCAGGGCTGATATGGACAAAGCCCCTCTGTCCCCTGGAGCTCTTTCTCTTTGGGCTCTGGGTGTGTCCCCAAACAGCCTCGGCTTAATCATGCCTCCCATAAACTCTGCTATTTCCTGCTCCCAGGCACTATGAGCTCCCAGTTTCCCAGAGTGGAGCAGCAATTAAGCTGGCCCCACTGGCCTCCACCAAGAGCCCTTCCTGATCAACAGCCCCAGAGGCCACAGCCCAGAGAGGCCAAGCACAGAGAACCAGTACTAATACCTACCTGGCTGGGCCCCCTCAGGCTCGTCACACCCTGGGGAAACAGAAAAATGCTGCAGCTCTGCTGGGTGGGAAACAGGACGCTGGAGGTAGGATGGGCAGCCTCCCTCAGCTGTTTCTTGTGACCTGATCACATAGGCCAGGAGGCTGTCAAAGCAGACTCCTTCACGCTGGATATCCCCACACCCCACTCAGGTTCACAAGGCGGAAGCTTCTGGGCCCAGGTCAGGACCAGACCAGCTAGAAACTCTCAGCCTTGCTTCTCCAAGAGTGATGAGAGGTCAGGGTCAACGCACCCAAGACAGATGGGGGCAGGCAACAGAAGCACCTTGGACACTAGGGGCAACCCATTAAACTGTGCCATCCCTCAGCCGCATCCAGTGGGATGGACTCCGTGCTGCTTCCCCATGGCCAGATGCCAGGCATGTGGCTTCTCCCAGGGTCCCCCAGTCAGCACCACTCTGGGCTCCAGAGGCTACAATCTACATGGCTCCCCTTGCCTCAGAGCAGGCCTCGGTTGTCACCCTTGCTTGTAGCTACCCAGGCTCACGATTGTCTCATCTAGCCATGGGACCCTAAGGACTGGAACCAGTTTATCCATGGCTCACTACCTCTTTTGCTCCAGGTTTCTTCTGGGTCCTGCCTTATGAACAGGAAGGAGGAAGGTTCCTGAGGCTGAGGCCCAACGGGGGCACACATCTGCCAGGAACTTGATACTCCAGGGAGCCACACTACCCTGCACTTCTGGAAGGAAGTGCTGTCTGTTCCAGACATCCTTGGAGGTACAGTTTTTCCAGGAGGACTGGCATGCCTCCAGTAACTAATAGGATGGAAAGGTTGACATCAGGGCCAAGGGAAGGAAGGGGAATAGAATGAGGGAAAAGGAAAGGCCACTTATTCAGGACCACCTATGCTCTGGCCCTCTACTAGGCCCTGACATTCGACGCAGTTAGGAAGAGTGCAGAGAGCAGAGCTGGAGATCAGACCAGCACTTTCTGAATTCAGAGCTATTAGACCACATTGCCTCCCACATACCATCTGCAAACAGAGGCAACAGGACCAGAGGTCAGGAAGCAATGACAAGTGGACACATCAAGTCTGTGCTTTTAAACAAAGGTGCATGTGCTGAAGAGCTCCAAGGTCTAGGGTCAACCACAGAGTGGTCACCATCATGCCCACCAGGCCCTCCCCCATGGCAACAGGGCTCAACTTCTTTAAACCAGGACCACAGACCACGAGGAGTGTGCTCACCTGCCACCTCCACAATCTGATGCCGGGCGATGTCATAGTAAGGGTCATCCCACTTCAGGTGTGTCACTGGCTCCGGGGAGCTGCTTTTGGAGTCATCTGAGGAACATGGCAAGATCAGGGATAAATCTGGATGCTGACATCGTGCTTTCCCTGAGATGGACCCTTGCTGGCCCTCCTCTCAGGAGGGTTTGTCTTCCTGGCCCAACCCTGGGCCTGTCTGCTTGCTCCCACACTGCCCCCGTCCCCAGGCTCTCCCTTCAGCAGCAAGGGGGTCTCCCCCTCCAAGGGGCCTCATGGCCATCCACGATCTGGTGGTGCCCACCTGATTTGGGAAAATAGGGCATTTCATCTGAGGGCCAGTTCTTCTCGTCAATGGAGGCCAGCTTCAGTTGGTTCAGAGCCTGGCTGGGGTCATCGAGGGTCAGGTCATCCTGCAGTTCTGAGAGTGGATCCATGGCCCAATCTGTCCGCTGTGGCAGAACCTGAATGCAAACCTGGGAGAGGGAGGAAGCTGGAGGATTAGTAACCCCCTCTTTTCACCTTCCATGTTTTTATAGCAAGCCCTCTTGCCCGCTTTCTCCTCTCCTGGCTCCCCAGTCCCTGTTCCTCAACACTTCTTTCTTATCCTGCCAAGAGTTCACGGAACATGATGCCAAGAAAAGCAGCTAGGAAAGAGGATGGCACAGCTCAGCACCTCCCCTCAGGCCCTCAGCAAGACAGGAAGATCTGGCCAGGCCCAGGACCTGCACTGCCTACCACCCAACTGGCCTGGTGCTGCAGTACCAGCTGCAAAGGGCAGAGGTTCATGTCCCTCTCTTCAGGGGTCCTGGAGGGCAAAAACCTCACAGGTCCCAGCAGTTACATGGTGGATGTTACAAGAATCTAAGGAATCTGAAGATTTCCGAAGGCTATGACTGAAAAGGATGGCTGTGGCCCTGTCTTCTCCACCCCTCCCCACTGGCCTAAGAAAAGGATGTGGCCAGAGATGACAGGGTCCCTGAAAAAAGGCCATGGCTGTCCCAGTTGGGTTTGCCCCACAAGAACCATCAAAAGGGATGAATTCTGCCTTCCAGGCCCAGCAGACAATCTGCAGGCTCCCTGGACTCCCAGGTCCTCATATGAAGACTGATTGGGGGCTTCATATGCCACTTTCAAGGTAGGAAGGTTGACAGATTACCCTAAGGATTGGAGGGCATAGACAGGAAAGGGAGCAGTTAGTGATGTCTGGCTTGCTAAGATAAGGTGAAGAACAAAAACAACAGGAAGAAGGAAGAAGAGCTGACACCAAAACCAGGTTTCCCCAGGCCTGGGACCTGGCCTTGGTAGGTGTTACCTTCTGCCCTCAGCTCTACAAGGTCACCTCCCTCTCCCACTACAAGCTCACCAGATGGGTGAGGGAGGGGTTTCAATTCAACCCATTCATCCAACTCTAGAACAGGCTGCTCTCAGGCCTGCTGCATTCCTGGAGCCCAAAATAATGACATATATGGTCAGAGAATCAGCAGGGCAGATAAGGAGAGGAGATAGGACTTGGGGGCGGGTAGGAAAGAGGAGGGAGCTGCCTGCATCCGAGATCCACAGGCTGGGCTCTAAGGCGACATGACAACCTCCTGCACACATCACAGCCAAGGACTCTGGATGGTGAGCCTGCTCCCTGTGCCTAGCAACAACCACCCTGTTACCAGGGCAACCACACTGAGTCAGTGGAAAAAGCTGCTTCAAGATCCGGAGCCAACAGGCCAAGAGACCTCTTCCTTCTTTCTCCCTCTCCCCTGAACCTATCCATATTCTCTTAGTAAGTGCTCTTGTTCCCTCACCCTAAAGCCCATCTCCCTCACTACTCACCAACCCCCAGCCCTCCAAAGTAGGCAATCTTCAGTCTTGAGAGATTCACCCCAACCATCTACATACTCCTCCAGATTCAACCAGGATGCTCTGGGGTTGCTTCCCAACAGAGGGCCCCAGCTGAATAAGAGGGACAGAATCTAGCTCAAAGCAGACCTTCCAGGCCTGAGCCTCTTCTCCATCTTATCTGTTCTGTCACTGCCCAGGCACCGCGGGCCCCACCATTTCCACTAACAGCTATCTCAGAGAAATCCTTCTGCACACAGTAGGTGCTTGATGTGATGGAAATAGTGTGGGATCAGGTACACGGAGATTACAGTCCTGCCTAAACCAATGAGTTGCAAAGATTCTGAGCAAGCCCTTTTCCTATCTGGGCGTAAATGTCCTCATCTGTGGAAGCTAAGGCTCCTCCCAGAAAAATAATTCTCCAGTGCTAAGAAATAATTTGTGTTGAAGCGAGCAACAGGATTAGAAGTAGCAGCTGGGAACTGAGGTATGTGTGAAGAGGGAGAAGAACACCATCTAAAAGAACTCCACTTCTTTTTCAGTAACTCCTCCTCTATTTTGTCACTTCTTCCAGACTTGACCTCTGTCAACTCCCCACATAACCTCCTTTTCAACATAGCTAATCACAAAGGTTCCACCTCCCTGCAGAAACTGCCTCTCTCATGCCCCTCTAACACACAGTTGTTGCCTTCTCTGAGCCCATAAGTTTAGCTCCAATCAACAGGAGGGTGAGTGAAGCCAGCAAAGGAAAATTCTAAGATAAAGTAGTGGAAATGAAGCACCCTGCTTGCCTAAGATACCAACCAATGGCAATTCCTGCTTCACTCTGTGCAAAATACTTCCTACTCTTGAGATCAATTTTTCCTTTGCAGCAGAAAAACCATCTACCTTCTCCCAAATCTTTGAGAATCACTTTAAGCAGAAGTTCTTACTTTTAGGAAATGGTGGACATCTCTGTAATTGTGATGACATTTTTGGACTTTCTCCCTAAAAAGAAGTCAGCAGATGCATGGAAATTTTCATGAAATTTTAAGGGGTTCACAAATCCTCTGAAAACTACTGTTTAAGAACCTATTCAAGGGGCTGGAGTGGTGGCTTGGCGGTTACAGTGCTAGCCTGGCATGTGTGAGTACTCGGGCTCAAACCCCAGCACCACATACACAATGAAGTATCAGAGCAACAAAAGCTGGGATGCAGTTCAGTGGTAGAGCACTTGCCTAGCATGCACAATGCCCTGGCTTCCACCACCCCCAACCCCCCCATCGCCACCACAGAAACAAACAAAAAAACCTATTCATAATAATGCAGTCATTAGCTGAATTACAGAATGAATGAATTATTTTCCTAAGTGAAGAAGGGAACCATGATGGTTGAGGGACAAGAACTGGAAACAAGCTATTAACTTCACAATAGCACTGGTCCAACATGTTCTACCAAACCCATTTTACAGTTTGAAGAAAGTGAAGGGCAGAAAAAATAAGCAAATTGTTGAAAGTCATAAACTTGCAGAGGCAAAATTTTAATAGATCTCTATCTGAGGTAGTCGCTTGGTGAACATCAATCCCTCAATAATTCTTTCGTGCAATTTTCAAGGTTCAAAAGGGCAACTAAAACCTATCAATCTTCCCTGTAGGCAGACCAGAGAAATTTGAAATCGTTTTTTATGGCTTTGGATTGGCCTACTAGTTGTGGTTTTAGAATTACAAAAACGCAAATGCCACTCCATGACAATAACACGACTCCACACGACAATCACGTTTGTATCGAGTTTCTAAAAACCCAGATTGAGTGCAATTATCTCATTTCACAAATTAAGAAAGTGGCAAGGTGGAACACTTCCCCCGCAAATTTCTCGTTCTTAATGTTTCGCCGGATGGGATCAGAGGGACTTCTCCCTCCCAAAGTCTTGCTTAAAGGTTGAGATTTGGCCTGGCCTCTGCCCTGGAGAGGGCAGGAAGAAGTCAGCGAAAGGGGCCGTCTTCTCGCTGCAAGGCGCCAAAAGTAGGGCAGAATCCCCGCAGCGGAAAAGCCCAGGCCCCCAGGCCCAATCCCACCCCCGCTCCCTCTCCCTTGATCGGCTTGGGTCCTCCCTGCCCGGACCCCATCCCTTCAGAAGACCAAGCCGGGTCCTTCCCTTCCCGCACCCCACCCGGAGAGACCCGAGCCCTGTAGCTCACCGCGCTCAGGCACTGCTCCCTCTGCCACGCCTGTCAAAGCTCGGCAAACATCCGGCTCGGCGAGGGAACGGGAACCGCCCCCCCCGGGTTTCCACACTCCCGAGCCACTTCCGCCACACCTCCAACCAGCCTCCGCCTCGCTGCCCGCTCCAAACACGGCCTTTCCAGGAGCCCCGCCCACTTCCGCACGGCCAGCCGAAGCGCCGGCCTGGGAGCGACGGCTTAACGGTCCGACTCTTCGCTCCGCCGCCTCCGCAAGGAAGGTGCTGGAACGCAGTAGTTCCGTTTTTCCAGACACTCGAATCCCTGGTGGGCCTCCAGAATCCTAGGATCGCATTGTTCTCGGACAGAGTTTTTCTTACAACTACTCCCAAACTCCCGGTCCTGTGCGTCAGTGAGGTCTGACACTGGATTCTTTCAGAATCTCAGGAGATTTGACTGTTTCCGTGAGGAGCTCGGATGAGGATGCTCACTTCCGGCGGAGGCAGGCGTTTTGAGCCGGCATGGAGGAGGTGGGAGCGGTGTTCTTGAAGGGGAAGACTCTGCAGCCTGGTGAGTGACTTGCGATGACTGCGGCCCCCCAGCCCTAGGCCTGGATGGCCTCGACGTTCCGTGGTCGGCTCTCTTGCCCGCCAGTCCAGTGCTCTGGAGCCTAAGATCCTCCTCTGATGCCCTCAGAGTCGCTGGGGGATTCTTTAGAGCCCTGGAACCCTCAGAAACCTTCCAGGGGCCACCTTAGAGCCCTCGCTTACCCCTCAGACTCCCGAGGCCTCGCTGAGCCTGCGGTTTCCTCCCGCGTGAGCCGCTTGCTCATTGCCTTCCGGTCTCCCTGCAGCCCCCGAGCCGCGCCTGGCTCCGGACTCAGGATGGAGCCCCCCCGGAGAAGACTGCGCCCAGAACCTCAAAGACTGCCCGCTCTGGCCGAGCCAGGCCTCTCTCGCTCTAAAGAGCCTTCCCCGGGGCTTGGCCCTGGGTCCCTCCCTCGCCAAGGAACAGCGTTTGGGGGTCTGGTGTGTCGGGGAATCCCTACACCCCGGGCTGCACTGGGGGCCGCTGGAGGAAGAGTCTGTCTCGGAGAAGGGCGAGGGAGTGAAACGACGACAGGAGAAGGTATTGAGGGATGGGGTGACTCTGATTGATCATTTGGGGGCGATTTAGACATTTCCAGACACCCTCCAGTTTGTGAGAAGCAGGGCATTTAAAACGAATGGAAACGGGTTTTTGTGCCTTCTCTGCAGGACTCTTTTCCTCAGCAGTAGTAGTAAAGGAGTCCAAGTGTACATGGTTGTTAAAAGTCAGCTGCCTGTAGTGTCACCAGGGACCCGAAGTCTAGAGCTAAGTTATTAGAGTTCAGAAGGCATGGTGACTTATTCCAACCTTGTCACCTTGCTAGCCAGATTACATGCCTCCTTCAATTCATGTGTAAAAGAAAGCAATGGCAGGTGCAGGATTATTGGAGGGCTAAATGAAGTAGTGTGCTGCAGTGAATGATTTAATTCTGTAATAAGTACTGTTAAAACATTGATGTTCCTTTCGCTACTTTTTCTGTTTAGTACTCATTGGAAGTTAGTAATGTTCATCTGAGTCACTTGAGTAACGTTTCACAACCTTGGGAGGGAGGTGGAGGAGTCAGCCTTTTGATGCAGAGGCAGAACCAGAATCTGCTGAACTTATAGGAACTTCATCTTGGATTTGTCCCAGGAGTGGTTCATCCAGTTTTGGTTCCACCCCTAACTCCCACCCCCACCTATCCTCCTCAAACACATGTTGCAAGGATTTTTATTGTTTTATTTCAGGACCTGTCACTAGGCCCATGGGGGGCAGCGTGTGCCTGTGAGCACAGTTCTGGCTGGACCAGGTAAGTTACAGGCACCTGCATTCTGAATGTGCTCCTTTGAGGCTTTCTTTTGAGGCTTGGGATGGAATCTGAAACCAACTATACTCTTCTACCCAGGAATATTTTCCAGTGTGTTTTCCAAAGGCATATTGTCCTCAGGACTCAAACTTCCTGAGAGCTGGGGCTGTCAGGGGAGGCCACTTGAAGAGAATCTGCTGAGCTAGCTCTTGGTCTGCTTTGCAGTTTGGTGCAGCAGGGCAGACTGGAGAGTGAGGGAAATGTGGCCCCAGTTCAGATCAACGGGAGGCTTCACCTGCAGGTGTACCGGGTTGTGCTGCCAGGCTTTGAACTGCTACTCTGGCCCTGGCTTCCCTCAGAGGGCCAGAGCCCCATGCATCACAGGCTAGAGGAAGAGGCAGCTGTGGAGGTGGTGGCAGAAATGGAGTCTACTGTACGACAAGAAGTAGCCTCCCCCGGAGATGATGCAGCAGAGCCTTGCACAGGTATGTGCCAAATAAATGCCTGCTCCCCAAATTATCACCAAAACCACCTTGATGAAACAGCAGAATTTATAGCTCGATGTGGTAAGGAGAACACTGTAGTAAGAAAATATGGTTTAAAGCCAGACCCAGTGGTGCACGCCTGTAATCCCAGCAACTCAGGAGGCTGAGGCAGGGGATTGTGAGTTCAAGGCTAGCCTCAGCAAATTAGTTCCTAAGCAACTTATCATGACGCTGTCTCAAAATAAAAATTACAGAGGGGTGGGGATGTGGCTCAATGGTGAAGCACCTCTGGGTTCAATCCCTAGAAGAAGAAGAAAAAGAAAGAAAGAAAATATTGTTTAAAGTGGATCTTGCAGTATGGGATGAGAAGGTAGAACTTAATTAGGATTGGGTAACCACCATGACAAAATATTTTAGGATTGGTGGACACTGCAAGGCTAGAATTTTCAGGCAAGTAGTTGGTATGGATGGAGACTTGGGATATAAACTGTCATTTGGTGCTTCCTATTGGAGTGTGATGGGTCTCTTCCTTGGAATGAATAGTAACTTTTGTGTAACTTTTATCTTTCTAAGAGCTTCCTGAAATAATAAGGTCATATTGATGAAACAATAAGCTGTGTACAAAGTTTCCAGTTTTTTATGTTTCATCTCTCTGGGGTGCAAGCAGAGATTCTTTGTTTTACTGATGAGCTCAGCTGAAGAGGCGGGGCCTTGAATCACATCCTTAGTGTATGTCCCCAGGGGAGAATTGGAGGACCTTACTCTGATGGCTTTTCTGTAGGGATTAGTCAGGTAGTTGGGGCTCTGGGATTTTCAGGAGTGCTTTCCCAGAGGCACCTGAGACTAGACAGGAAAAGAGTGTGCAGCTCATGCTCCAGGGGAGAGATTGGTGCCATTGATCCCACTGAGGTTCCAGGGCTGGGTAGGAAAAAATACATATCCTGTAATTCCCTGTTAACCTTACCTTCTACCAAGTGCATTAACTCCAGCACCCCGCTTCCTTGCCTCATAGATCTTGGTCACCAATCACCCCACAGCATCCAGGCAGAGAATGTGGTGAGCTCTGAACCTGTGTCCAAAGCCCAGGACCAGCCTTCCAAGGTTAGCCAACTTTTTGGCCAATCGCTTCAGAATGGCAGCGGGGATGGGGAGTGCCCGCTCCAGGCACAGATGCCACCTGAACCTCAGAGCAGCTTGGCTGCCCAGCAGGGCGCGGAGAACAGTGAACCTGAATCTCAGAGAGGCTCCACTGCCCAGGAGGACACAGAAAGCTGCGATGCAAATTTATCGCCTTGTGCCAGGGGCACCCAGCTGCATGCTTGCCTAGCCAAGAAGTTCTGTGGCCCCAGCAACCAGTGCCCACCCAAAGAAAAGACCTCAGAGCCTGGAGCCCAGCACTTTCCTGTACTCTTATGGAGCCCTCCTGGCCCAGCTGGAAACTCCCCAAAGCAGGGTCGACGGTACCGGTGTGGGGAGTGTGGTAAGGCATTCCTGCAGCTGTGCCATCTCAAGAAGCATGCATTCGTGCACACAGGCCACAAGCCCTTCCTGTGTACTGAGTGTGGCAAGAGTTACAGTTCAGAGGAAAGCTTCAAAGCTCACGTGCTGGGCCACCGTGGGGTGCGACCCTTCCCCTGTCCACAGTGCGACAAGGCCTATGGCACCCGGCGAGACCTCAGAGAGCACCAGGTGGTACATTCAGGTGCCCGGCCCTTTACCTGTGACCAGTGTGGCAAGGCCTTTGCCCGCCGGCCCTCCCTGCGACTGCATCGCAAGACTCACCAGGTGCCAGCTGCCCCTGCTCCATGCCCGTGCCCCGTGTGTGGGCGGCCCCTGGCCAACCAGGGCTCCCTGCGGAACCACATGAGGCTCCACACAGGGGAAAAGCCTTTTCTTTGCCCACACTGTGGCCGGGCATTCCGCCAGCGGGGCAACCTGCATGGGCACTTGAGGCTGCACACTGGGGAGCGTCCCTACCGCTGCCCACACTGTGCTGACGCCTTCCCCCAGCTGCCTGAACTGCGGCGCCATCTCATCTCCCACACTGGGGAAGCACACCTGTGCCCTGTGTGTGGGAAAGCCCTCCGAGACCCGCATACCCTTCGTGCTCACGAGCGCCTGCACTCAGGGGAGAGGCCCTTCCCATGCCCCCAGTGTGGCCGTGCGTACACGCTGGCCACCAAGCTGCGGCGCCACCTCAAATCCCACCTGGCAGACAAGCCCTACCGCTGCCCTACCTGTGGCATGGGCTACTCCCTCCCCCAAAGCCTCAAGCGGCACCAACTGAGTCATCAGCCTGGGCCACCCTCCAGTCCCCGCTCTATGCCTCCTGCTGCTTCTGAGCCCACCATGGTGCTCCTGCAGACTGAGCCAGAGCTGCTGGACACATGCAGCCCAAGTGAAGCATCTCCAGCCAGGGACGTTGTTGAGGTCACCATTTCAGAGAGTCAAGACCCCAGCCCCAGCCTGGTGCTAATCCATAAGGACATGGGCTTTAGTGCCTGGGCAGAGGTGGTGGAGGTAGAGACAGGCACCTGACACTCGGGCCGTCCCTAACTGTGCTCTCCATAAAGTCTGTTTCCATCTGTGTGTCTGTTTTCTTTGTCTGGGTTGCCTGATAGGACAGGAGTCTAGGACAGTCCTTCCTGCTTATGAACCACTGAATTGTTTCAGAACTTCCAGGGAAAACCTCTCCTGAGTACAGACCTTTTTGTTGACTCCCAGGAGAGCTTGCCCTGCCTTTTCTAGCAACACCAGATTCTTGTTCTGTAAGCCTTACTGAAGTGGCCTCACTCCCACCCAGTGAGACAGTCAGTAGTAGCCAGTGACCCGCCTGGGTGTTCAGTGTTTAGTGCACGGGTAGTCATGCCCATCAAGCACCCTTAGGGACAAGCACTTCCATTTGGAACTAATTTGAGCCAGGCACCAAGACACAGACCTGTAACTCGAGAGGCTGAGACAGGAAGATTGCATATTCAATCAACTTCATGAGACCCTGTCAAAAAAAAAAAAAAAGGACTGGGATTGTAGCTAAGTGGTTAAGCACCCCTGGGTTCAAAAACAAGAGGGAACCACTTTAAATGGCTTCTGAGAGTTGAATGTGCAGCTCAGCCTACATGTCACATCTCTGTAGTTTAGCCGTTAGGCATTTTTGACAGTTTTTTGTACCACCTGAGGGCTATGAAGTTGGTTATCATGTACTGAAGGTTACCAAACTCCTTGGGCAGCAACTGGAGCCAGATCTGTGTGCTTCTGTCTATCTGGGTCCCAGACAGCCCAGTTGAGGGAAGGAGTAATAAATAATGTGCTTTCATCTGCTTTGGGCATGGACTGCACTAGGTACTGGGAGCCCAGCTATGAACAAGACAGGCAGTGCCATTTAGAGTTCATGGGCCAGGGTTAGGGAGCTGCAGTCACTGGGTAGGACCACTGGGTGCTCTGCATGTGTTAATGGGACCGTTGTAGCACATCCTGGACACCTGGGTGGGGGTGAGGTGGAGGGGAGGGTCTCCTTGCGATGAGGAACACAGCCCTTACGTGAACCAGTGTTTTGTGAGTTTATTTAACCCAAGCAGCAACCTTGGGAGGTAAGTGGCGTTGTGATCCTTGTTTTACAGATAAGGAGACAAGTACAAAGCCCCTGAAGTACCCTGCCCAAGATCACAAATCCACCAGTCCTGCCAGCACTGGGGTTAGGCCCTTTTGTCCCTCTGCTCACCTGTGACCTGGATGAGTGGTGTTTGGAGAGGAGGCTGGATGTGGGGAGTGTGAGTGAGGGGTGAGGATGGTTGCAGTTTTATAGTGGGTGATCAGACAACAGCCCAGGAGAGTGAGCCAAGTGAACATCCAGGGGAGCAGATAGAATCCAGGGCAGGCCATGGTAGAGTCAGGAAAGGGGCCATGAAGGCTGGGGTAGGGACTTGGGAGGATATGTTCTCTGGAAGGTCTAAGTGACAACCCAAAAGAATGAAGGGCTAAAGAGAGCTGACCCTTGCAGCTTAACTCTTAGGTCTCTTGGGGGTGAGATTTGGGACATTTCCATTTTGTGCTTTTTGTGGGTTTTGAATTTGAAGTGCCTGTAAGAGATGACAAGTGAGCAGTTGGAAATAGGTATACTTCTGGGTCAGTGGGAGAGGCACTGGTCACTAGCAAATAGGTGGACATCAAAGCTTGTGGGAACAGAGGATCCAGAGAGAAGGTAGGAGGCCCAGCCCTTCTGGTTCAACAAGAGGAACAAGGCTCCTGAGAGGAGTCTGAAAATAAGTGTCCAGCATAAGACACTGCAAAGTGTGTGTCACTGCAGCTAAGGACACAGTGTTTCAACAAGGGGGAAGTGGTCAGCTGTTATTGAGCGGGTTGAGATTTGTGGAAATCACTAGGGAGCTGAGAGTAGTTGGAAGTCACATTGGATTGCTTTGAGGAAGAGTAGGGAGCAAGACAGGAAGCACAGGGCTGGAGCGGTGGCTTGGCAGTTACAGTGCTTGCCCACCATGCGCAGGTACACGGATTCAAACCCCAGCACTCACATATACAACTAAGTGTCCAAGCAACAAAAGCCATGTGAAAAACTCAATAAAAATTGATTGATTTTCTCTCTCTCCTCTCTTTAAAAAGAAAAAGACAGGAAGCACAAACATTCTTTTTGCCTGTGTTACTGGAGTTTGAATCCAAAGAGACTCCACAAGAGAGTTACATCCCTAACCCTTTTTTTAAAATTTTGAAACAGGGTCTTGCTAAGTTGCTGAGGCTGGCTTCAAACTGGGGCTCCTCCTGCCTCAGCCTCCTGAGTTGAGATTACAGGTGTGCACCACTGCTACCCCTACAAGGAACCACATATGTTCTTTCATTGAGGGGTTGTTATCAGAGATCTTACCCAGGGGCTCTTAACCACTGTGCCACATCCTCAGCCCTTCTTATATTTTTTTTAATTTTGAGACAGGTCTCACTAAGTTACTCAGGGCCTCAGTAGGTTACTGAGGCAGGCTTTGAACATGTGATCTTCCTGCCTCAGCCTGCTGAGCCACCAGAATTTACAATCCTGGCCACCTTTCATCTTTCTATGTCCTACAAAAATAGATGTTGCAATCCTTGGTTCACAGATGAAGAAACTGAGGTTCAGAGAGGGAGAGTAATTGGCCAAGACACATAATAAGAGGCACAGCCACAATTCAAATGTGGACTGCTGTGGCTTCACAGCACTTGACATTAACCCAGCTGCCCACCTGATCTGAGTAATTTTTTCTGTATTGTGTGTAAACTAGTGAGTAGAGTTTTTATTAGCTCCATGTTCATCATTTTAGGAAGAACCCTTCACAGGTAGCTCTATATGTCATATCATGTAATAATGCTGCTTTTTGGACTGGGAATGTAGCTCAGTAGGCACGAGGCCCTGAGTGCAACCCCCAGTACTGCAAGGAACAACAGCAAATGAATAATGCTTTCTGTGGAGTGTTTATTACATGGCAGGTGTGGTGGTGCTTGACAAATGTGTTGCAGGGTTGTTTTTATTTCAAACCATAAATTTAATTCTGCAATCCAGCTAGAGAGAGAAAGAATATATGGAATCCAATTGCAAAAAGCAAGCATATAAAGATTCCAGAGTAGGAGGGCTGGAGGACGCTCTCCCCAGAGACAAAAGGAATAGTGGAGGATAGGATAAAACAAAATCAAATTTATGAGAATGGCCTAGAGTCTTCTCCCTGGTCTTGCCAATCCTGGACCCAAAGCATGCCATGGCTTCCACAAGAGACCGTCTTTCACCTTGCTGAAGAGCGCAAGCTTGCCATCTAACCAGTCTTCGCTGTGCAGATGACAGAACCATTTGGTTGAGCCAGCGGTTGCCACAGACAAGCTGCCATTATCTTTACAGTGAAGGTCCTGTGAGCCTAGATTTGCGGCTGGTGCTATTATGTTGTGTAAATTCATCACCCTGACTCACAAACCCAGGAGGATTAAATCTGGGAAAGCAGGAACCCTTCTAACCAAATCTCATTTTCCCAGTGGTTAGAGAACTGAAGTTTTCTGCTTTGGAACATTTGTCTTTAAACAGCAGAAGATGTGGCCCAAGAACTTACCCATTAAGGCCATGTCAGAGCCCATGAAGGAGTTGGCCATTGCTAGGGACTGAATGTTTGTGCTCCTCCCTTTCGTTTGTTCACATCCATACCCCCAGCTTGATTGGGTGAGGAAGCGGGGGGTTTGGGGAGTGGTTAGGTCATGAGGGTAGAGCCCTGTCAGTGGGACTAGCACCCTATAAGAAGAGGCATGACAGCGATGCTCTCTGCCGTCCATCTTGTGAGGACACAGAGAAGACGGCCATCTATAAATGAGGAAGTGGGCCCTCACCAGACCCTGGATCTGCTGGCTCCCTCATCTTGGACTTCCGGCCTCCAGAACTGTGAGAAATCAACACTTGTTTAAGCCACCAGTCCGTGGTGATTTATTAAGGCAGCATGAACATGCTACGTCCTCACCAAGGCTGTAACTCCAAATAGTCTGCAAAGAGGCCAATATGAAATGTCTCAACTGCAGCCTTCTGAGGTGGATGTATTACAGTTCTGATTTTACAGACGATCAAATCAAGGTGTGGTCTCCCAAACCAGCGCTCTTTCAAGCTGGAATGGCTGTTAGGCTTGAGAAGTTCTTTTTTTTTTTTTCCAGGGCCTTGAGCATGTTAGGCAAGCGCTCTGCGTTCCCAGGCTTGAGAAGTTCTGATAACAAGAGAGCAGGGGGCAGTCATCAGTTCCGCCTCCCTCTGTGTTCTCCCCTTCTCTTTTGTCCTCTTGCTTTTTCTCCCTCTCCAGTGCTGGCCCATGCTGGATCTAGGAAAAGGAAGCCATCTGGGATCACCTGCTTCAAGGTGATCTCTCTTCTTCTCTGTAGCCCTATTCACTTCCCTTACTCAATGCGTAATTTTAAAATAAATTAGTATGGTGATATCTTTTCGCCCTTCCACCAAATTTATAGAAAAGGCTCATTAGCCAACAGGGAATGTATATATTAAAATCACAATGAGACACATCTACCTGTCTAGCAGATGGTTCCTATAAAATGAAGGAATGTAGAACATTGGTGAGGATAAAGGCACTGCGCTCTCTGATCCACTGGTGGGAGTGTAAAACTGGTACAACACCTTGGGACAGCATTTTTTTAAAGAAAGAGGGACAGTGAGAAAGAGAGAGAATTTTATTTAGTTTTTCATGTGGCTTTCATTGCTCCGACACACCATTGTGTACATGGTGCTGGGGTTTGAACCCATGTCCTTACACATGCCAGGCTAGCGCCATAATCGCTGAGCAAACTCCAGCCCCTTGGAACAGTTTTTTGTCATAGTGACTTAAGCAAATCATGTTCCTACCTTATGACCTAGGAAATACCCTCCTGGGAATAGTCAGCAGAAATTAAATTTGTTTACACCAAAAGATATATTCAAGAATATCCATAGGACTGTAGTGGTGGCTCAGCAGTTGAAGTGCTTGCCTGGCTTGTGTGAGGACCCCGGTTCAAACCCCAGCACTGCATACACAACTAAGTGTCGGAGAAACAAAGGCCAGATGGAAAAATAAATAAAATTGATTCTCTATTTCTTCATCTCTCTTCCTTCCTCCCTCTCCCCCCTCCCTTCCTCTCGCTCTTTCTTTAAAAATAAATAATGAGGAGCGGGAATGGTGGCTTAGCAGTTATGGTGCTTGCCTGGCATGCCCGAGGACATGGGTTGGAACCCCAGCACCACATATGCAACGAAGTCTTAGAGCAACAAAAGCCACATGAAAAACTAAATAAAATTGATATTCTGTCTTTCTCTCTCTCTTTCTGAAAGAAAGAAAGAATGAGACTATTCATAGAAGCTCTATTCATAGTAGCCCCAACCTGGAAAATCTTTGAAATGCTCATCAGCAGGTAAAAGGATAAATCAAATGTGCTGTAGTCATGAGAAGAGATACCACAGAGCAATGAAGGGATCCAGCCTCTGATACGCACGTCACAGGGAATCTCAGAAATATGCTGAACTAGAGGAGACAGGCACAGCAAGCGTGTGCTACAAGTTTCCTTTTATATTAAGTTCAAAAACAGGCAAAATTGATCTCTGCTGATAGTGGTTACAACAGTGGCTATCTGAAGAGGCACAGCAGAGCTTGCCACGAAGGACCAGACTGGGAGCTGCTTCCCCAGGCTTGTACTTTTTTTTTGGTACTGGAATTGAACCCAGGGCCTTGCACATGCTGGGCAAGCATTCTACCACTGAGCCACATCCCCACCTCATGTGCATGAAATTTTGAGTTATTCAATTATGATTTGTGAACATTATTATACTTAATTTAAACTTCAATTTTAAAAATATGCATGTGTATACATACATTTATATATAAGTATGTATATATATATATCTTTTTTTAAAACTAGGGGTTGAATCCAGGGGCTCTTAACCACTAAGCCACATACCCACCCCTTTTCATTTTTTATTTTGAGTTAGGCTCTTGCTTACGTTGCCTAGGGCCTCCCTAAGTTCCTGAGGCTAGCTCTGATCCTCTTGCCTCTGCCTGCTGAGCTTCTGGGATTACATATGTGTGCCACTCCAGCAGGCCTATGCTGTTTTTTGTTTGTTTGTTTTGTTTTGTTTAGAGAGAGAAAGGGAGAGAGTAAGACAGAGAGGAAAGAGAGAATCAATTTTATTTATTTTTTCATCTGGCCTTTGTTTCTCGGACACTTGGTTGTGCATGTGGTACTGGGATTTGAACCTGGGTCCTATGCATGCCAGGCAAGCACTCCGACCACTAGCCACTGCTCCAGCACCCCTAGACTGTGTCTTCATAATAAACATTCTCAAATAAACTAGAGGACTGCAAATTCCATAAGAGCAAGGACTTTGCCTCTTTTGCTTACCACTGTTTACCCAGTGCCAAGCACATGACGCAAAAATGGTCAGTTAATACAATATGTTGCAGTGGCGCACACCCGCAATCCTAGCAGCTTGGGAGGCTGCGGCAGGAGGATCACAAGTTCAAACCCAGCCTCAGCAACTGAGTGAGATCCTGCCTCAAAATAAAGAATAAAAAGGGGGCTAGAGCAATGGCTTAGCAGTTACAATGCTTGCCTGGCATGCGCATGTACACAAGGTCAAACCCCAGCACCACGTGCACAATGAAGTCTTGGAGCAATGACAGCCATGTGAAAAACTAAATAAAATTGATTCTCTCTCTCTCTCTCTCACCCTCTCTTTAAAAAATAATACATAAATAAATAAATAAAAGGACTGGGAATATGGCAGGTAAAGTGTCTCTGGGTTTAAAAACCAGTACCAAAAATAAATAAATAAATAAAAGTTAAAAATATGTTTTTGAAATGTACATATATGTGTGTATATATAATATATTTATGTATAATATATGTGTGTGTATATAATATATTTATGTATAAATATACATATGCTTTTTTTTTTGGTGCTGGGGATTGAACCAAGGGCTGTTTATCACAGAGCCACATCCCCAGCCCTTTTTATTTTGACACAGGGTCTCACTCAGTTGCTTAGGGCCTTGCTAAGTTGCTGAGGCTGGCCTTGAACTACCTTATGATTCTCCTGCCTCAGTCTCCCACACAGATTTTTTTTTTTTAAATGACATCTTACTATGTCGCCTAGGCTGGTCTCAAACTTATAAACACAAGTGATTCTCTGCTTCCCCAGTAGCTGAGACTATAGACATGTACCACCATGTACAGCTGTACTTTGGAATGTCTGTATATATATGTACATATATATAAAAATGTAGGAAGTGACTCTCAGGAATCAAGCTGATTTGTGGGAGTCCTGGTCCCTAGTTATCTTTCAGCCTTCTTTCTTCCCAGGCTGTATATGACCCCAAAACAGCCAGGCCTGATGACAGGCAAGGCAAGGCAAGAATCTGGCTTCTCTGTGTTCCTGCTCTTTGTCCCTCTGTCCCACTTAGGCCAGGGACTAATATTTACTTTGCAAATAAGAAATGGGGGAGGGACAGGAGCAGGCTGGGCCCAGGAACCATGCAGGCCCAGAAGCATCACTAGGCTGGCACAGGGCACACAGGTGGAAGAGAAGGCTCTGCCATGGAGACCTAGGGATTTGAACTGACTTGTTCTGGGGCAGGAGATGGGAGATGGACACAAGGTCCAAGTGGCCCTGGGCACAGTTCCTCCTCCCAGACAGGCAACCACATACCAACAGTCCTTCAGCACATCCTAGCCAGGGAAGAGGAGAAAGGGGACCTGCCCTGAGTGGCTGAGAGGTTGGAGCCAATGTTGGTTGTCTGTCCCACGCTCCAGGGCATTCAAGGGCAAGGGGCCAGGCTCCATTCCTTATATCTGTGCATGGTGGTCACATAAACCTCATTGGTTTACATGCATAGACCTACTGATTATGAAGCACTTACTATTTTTCATGGCTTTACATTCAAAGTCTTAGTCCTGACCACCAAAGTATTATTCCCATTGTACAGATAGGGAAACCAAGGCCCACAAAGATTAAAGCAACCATTACTGTCTGTTAGGAGAGGAAGGAACCTTAGGAAGTTCTAGTGGCCACACAGACACATGCTCACCCATGTCTCAAGCTGGAGGGTGATCAACTTACCTTTGTGATTTCCTCTCAGAAACCTGTCCCTGGTCCCTGTCCTCCCTAGTGGGGGGTGGGGGGTGGGCCAGAGGACTATCTGTCTACTAGTCCCCATGGCCCTGACCTGCTGACCTCACCCTTCCCACTGATTTCTTCATGTTGGTTCAATATTAACCCAAAGGGGTCAGGACAATCCCTCAGAGTCCGGGGAGCTGATGCACTATGGCGCACGTCCGCAGCCCAGGGCTAACGAGGTACCTGGCCCTGGCTGCCCTGCTTGGCCTTGTGCACAGCCAGCATGGTAAGGGGTCGCCGGGAAGCTGAGAAGGGTGGGGGACTATGGTGCGGGCTGAGCAGAGAACACAAGCAGGCCTGGGGTGGGCCTTAGGCCACAGTGTCCAACTTAGCGACAGAGGCAAATGCTCTGGGCTGGCAGCCGGGCCTCTGAGTCTCTCTTCCAATGTGAAGGAGTGGGCAAGGGGCCACCCAGGAAAGCAGGGGAGCTGGTGAGCTCTGTGTAGGGACCTTCAGGATTCTCCGATTACCAGAAGCCCCTCTGGGAAGCCATCGGGGCAGGCCAGGCTGGCCCACTGCCCCCATGATGGCCAAGACAGGCAGGCTCCCTGAGGCCACCATCCACTACCCTCCTACTGCAGTGTTCCTGGCACCTCAGCAAGCACTGTCACTGCTCCAGCGGGTCCGCAGGGCCAACAGCGGCTTCCTGGAAGAGCTGCGCAGGGGCAACCTGGAGCGGGAGTGCGTGGAGGAGCAGTGCAGCCGCGAGGAGGCCTTTGAGGCCCTGGAGTCCACCAGCGCCACGGTGAGCCCGGGCCGCGGGGTCACCACAGGCTTCCATTGCGCTGGCAAGATGGGCAGCCTCCACCTGGGTGTGTGTTCCAGGACCTGATGAGGCTCTGTGACAGCATGGGCCACCTCTGCCTTCAGCAAGTGTCTACACTGGGGCACTTGGGGGTGCCTGACTGGCTGAAGCTTCTTTGCCACCTGCGTCACCCTTGGGGTGGGGGGTGGGGTTTGGTGAGGCCAAGAGCCTGGGCTCAGGCCTGTGTGGAGCTCTGCCAGCCCTGGTGGCCCCCTCTTGCCTATCTGCCCCAGCCCACGGAGCCCCTGTTCAGTGCTGGGAGCCTCCCTCCTCACATTTGCGCCTCCTTTTGGAAGCAAAAATAGGAGACCAGGAACCTCCCCAGGGCCCACACCTCTCCTGTAAGGGAGAGGCAGAGCTTACTAGAAGGAGACAGAACTCCATCCTGCAAGAATCTCACTCCCAGCCCTTGTTTTTCAGGATGCATTCTGGGCCAAGTACACAGGTGAGCGCAAGGAGATGGGGCCCAGAGAAACTCCTGGTGCTTGCAGCCCATCAACCACCCATTTCCGCCCTCCCTTCCCTTCTTCCTCCCCTCCATCTCTCAGTCCATCTCCATTCTGTCATCTCAGCCTTTTACTCAGCCCATTCTGTCCCTGCCCCAATTCAAAAAGTGTTTCTGATCTTTCCCAGCTTGTGAGCCAGTGAGGAAACCTCGAGAAAACTTCATGGAATGTATGGAAGGTGAGGAACAACACAGGTGGGGGCAGGCTATGCCAGGGACACTGGGAAGAAGAGGAGGGTGGGTGGGGTTGTGGCCCTGACGGCATTGCCTCTGTGTCCTTGTCATCAAGGACGTAACTTCGCGCGTGGATCTGTGTCTGGTGATCAGCAGGACGATTCTGTTGGAGGAACAAAGGATTAAATGGATAATGAATGAATTTTTTAAGGCCTCATTCTCATTGGCCTGACTGCATCTTCTGTCCACCCTAGTCAGAGCTTAGGTGATGTCACATTCATTCTCCATTTTTTTTTTTTAATTTGGTACCAGGGATTGAACCCAGGGCACTTAACAACTGAGCCACATTCCCAGCCTGGTTTTTATTCATTTATTTTGAGACAGGGTCTTGCTAAGTAGCTTAGGGCCTCACTAAGTTGCTGAGGCTGGCTTTGAACTTGTGATCTTCCTGCCTCAGCCTCCTGAGCCACTGGGATCACAGGTGTGTCCACTGCATCCGGCTCATTCTCTAAAACCTTTAGTGGCTCCCATTACCCACAGAATAAAACACAAGTTTCTTAGGCTGGCAAACTTTGCAAGTCCTGCCCTTAACTTCCTTCTAGACTTCCTGTTATACCAAAGAAAAGTGCTGACATAAGCCCTTCTGTAACCATGTCAAAGTGCTTCCACTCCTTGGTCCCTGCTTACACTGTCACTATTCACTTCCCACTGGAAACTCCTATCCTTCAAGGACTAGTTTAAAGGCCACCACCTTCTCTGAGCCTTTAGAGCCCTCCCAGCCCTCCACAGCATTCTGAATACATCTTCAGTGTGTTCACTGAAGATGTCCCACAACATGGAACTCCTTCATCACCAGCCATAACTGCGATTGTTAAAGAACTTAATTAACATTTTACTGGTCCCCTGCTGTGTGCCAGAGAGTGTATCAGGTGCTGAGAGTTTTAAGAAGACCAAACATAGTCTCTGCCTTCAAGGAGCTCACAATCTTGTAGGAAAACAAAAATATGAAACATTACCATGATTGCTAGAAAAGTTCCATTCCAGGTACCAAGAGAACACAGGAGAAGCACATCTGGTTTGCTAGCAAAATCAGGGACTGTTTCCCAGAAGAAGTAGGGTTTACCTGATCTTGTAGGATGTACTAGTGAAACCAGAGAACATGCCTGCCCCGAATAGCGTGTGCAAAGGCCCTGAGGCATGCGGAACTGAGAGGACAGGGAGACTAGGGGCAGATTAGAACCACATTCGCTTTATTATTTTTTATTTTTTGATTTTTTTAAAGAGAGAAGGAGAGAGACAGACAGATGGAATCAATTTTTAAATTTTATTTAGTTTTTCATGTGGCTTGCATTGCTCCAACACTTCGTTGTGTATATGGTGCTGGTTTGAACCCACAACCCAGTGTATGCCAGGCAAGTGCTAGAACTGCTGAGCTACTGCTCTAGACCCTATTTTTTTTTTCTAAAGAGAGAGTGAGTAAGAGAGGAGAGAATGAATTTTTTTTCACCTTGGTTTTGTTTTTCTGACACTTAGTTATGTATGTGGTGCTGGGGATTGAACCCAGGTCCTCATGCCAGACAAGTGCTCTACCACTGTGCCAGGGCTCCAGTCCCCACTTCTTTATTGTGATGGCCACGAAGAGCCACTGAATAGAGGCTCCCCAAAGGCAGGCTCCTACCTTGACTGCGACTGTCTTACTTACTGCACCTTAGCACCTGGCATGGTGCCTGTCGTGCTTGTCATGTGGTGGGGACTTGGTGAATATCTGGGGACTGCTATTAAGTGTTGTGGGCCCAGGAGCTGCTGGGTAAAGCTGCTGCAGGCTAAGGCTGGTGGAGCAGAGAGAACTTGGAAGCACACGGCTTTGCTAGGAGAAAGGGGACAGAGCCCCTGGATCAGTGCTGACCCAGGCTGCGGTCTCTGCAGGTCATTGCGCCAAGGATCTGGGCATGAACTACCGAGGAAATGTGAATGTCACCCGGTCAGGCATCGAGTGTCAGCTGTGGAGGAGTCGCTACCCTCATAAACCTGAGTGAGTGACGGCTTACCTGTGCCCTTGTGGGCTGAGGACACACTCCTGTGTCCTGTGTCCTTTGTCCTGTGCTGAGCAGTTCGCTATTCCAGCATCAACTCCACCACTCATCCGGGGGCTGAACTGAAGGAGAATTTCTGCCGCAACCCGGACGGCAGCACGACGGGCCCCTGGTGCTACACCACAGACCCTACGGTGCGCAGGGAGGAGTGCAGCATCCCCGTCTGTGGTGAGCAGGGGCAATTAGGCGGTCAATGGCCAGGGCCCGGGATCCACATGGGCCTGACAGCCAGGATAGGCAACATGATCCTGGCTTCCTTCGCTGCCGAGTCGGTCCTGTGGGTCGGTGAATTGGGGAGACCTGGGCAAGCTGACTTCCCTCCCAGGTCTGGGCTTCTGGATAATCCGTGCTCTGGCTCATTCCAAACCTGCTTTCTCTCCTGCAAAGCCCTCCCTGACCATTTCAGTCCACGCTCGCTTTTCTGAACAACACAGAGCAAGCCTCAGACAGCTGGGCCCTGCAAGATTCTGTAGTTGTTTCTTCCCAGTGTGTTGCTGAGCGAGAGCCACAATAATGTTGCAGAACAACCAGTCACCGTGTCGCAGGGGCACAATCAGTTTGCACCTTTTACATGTCTCAGCTGGTCCCAGCTGCACTCGCCATCATCTGCGGGGCTGGCTAATGTGGGCTGGGCTGGGCTACAAACCAGTGCAGGTGAGCAGCGGAGCAGGCCCAGATCCGCTTCCCTTGTGCTCATGTGGGGGCGGAGGCTGCAAAGCAGCGTTCCCTGGGGAAGCTCTTCCCGTGGTGATGGCCAAAGCACAAGACAATGAGCAGAATGCCTGAAAGCCCTGGTGCAGAGGTGGCAGTCAGTGCTGCCCAGGTTCCACTGGCTGGAGCAAGTCACATGACCAAGGGCCACTCAGGAGGTGGAATGCTGCCTGCCTGTAAAGTGGCAGGGCAGACAGTGTGGCTGCAAGCAGGGTAAAGAATGCCTAACAGTAATTCAGTCCAACAATCGTGGGTTTATGATTTTTGATCTTTATGCATCCTTCTTCTGGGTTTGGTCTTAAAGCAAGATACCAGTCACCCTCACAAAAACAATTACTTTTAACCACCCACCCCCCAAACACACACTGATGATAAACAGGTTGCAGGCAAGCTGAAACTCACACCTGCACAGGCATCCCTAGTAGGCCCCAGCAATTTTTCCTGCCAAGCCCTATAAGAATACAGAATCCAAGCCAGGCACCTATAATCCCAGCGACTCTGGAGGCTGAGGCAGGAGGATGGCAAGTTCTGGGCCATCCTGGGCAATTTAGTGAGGCTCTATCTCAAAATCAAAAATAGAAAAAGGGCTGGGAATGTCATTCAGTGGTACAGTGCCCCTGGGTTCAAGCCCCAGTACCCCCCAGCACACACACTCCATAAATTCACTACCAATACGGTACAGATATTCAAGCTGGCTGCAGTGGCACATGCCTATAATCCCAGAGACTCTGGAGAGGCCCAGGCAGGAGAAATACATGTTCAAGGCCAGCCTGGGCAATTTAGCAAGACCCTGTCTCATAAAATAAAAAGGGCTGGGAATGTAGAGCACCCTGGGTTCAGTCCCCAATTCTGCCAAATAGCAAAATAAAGAAGCTACAATCAGCCCTAGACAAAGAATCTGGTTACCATCTCTGGCTTATTATGTACCCAGTAACCATGCTTTGCATTTTGTTTGATCCTCTAACAACGCTACAAGAAGGCATTGGTAATTGGTGGAGCACAGGGACGTGATGCTCAGAAGGGACAAGAAGCCCACAATCCCACAGACACAAGTCAGCACACCCTAGTCTGTCGATCTCCACCTGTGGTCCACCCACTGCGCCTGTCTCCTTCCCGCCAGGTGAGGGGCGCGTCACTGTGGAGATGACTCCCCGCTCTGGAGGCTCCAGACTGAATCTATCACCTCCATCGGACCAGTGTGTCCCTGAGCGTGGCCGGCTATACCAGGGGCGCTTGGCAGTGACAACGCAGGGGTCCCCTTGCCTGCCCTGGGCCAGTGCGCAGGCCAAGGCCCTGAGCAAGGACCAGGATTTTAACCCAGAAGTGAAGCTGGTGGAAAACTTCTGCCGCAACCCGGATGGGGACGAGGAGGGCGCCTGGTGCTACGTGGCTGGGCAGGCTGGTGATTTTGAGTACTGCGACCTCAACTACTGTGGTGAGCGGCCAGGGCGGCCTGAGGTGCGAAGGACAGAGCAGGGGGGCACTGACGGGAGCAGGCACTGCCTCTCATCCAAAGCTTACCAGTACACGCGAGTGCCTTCATTACAGCCTTACAGAAAGCTGGTGGGGATAGGTCCCATTCCCATTTCACAGATGAGCAAACTGAGGCACCGAGAGGCAGCTACCTAGTGACCCAGGTGTGTGTGTGTGCTCTTAACCTCAGCATCAAATGTCTTCCAAGGCTAGCAGGGGTTTGTGGAGGTCTAGGGCATGGGTGAGGAGTGCCCTAACCCAGCCCTAGCCAGTGCTGGGGTCCCTACAGAGGAGGCCGTGGAAGAGGAGGCCGGGGATGGGCTCGGTGAGGATGGAGACGGGGCCATCACAGGACGCACGACCATGGAGGAGTTCCAGACCTTCTTTGATGAGAAAACCTTTGGCAGCGGGGAGGCAGGTGAGGCATCCGTGGGCGACTGGCGTGCTGGGGCTGGCGGCCCCGACTGGCCCCTCACCGCCTGGCTTGTTCCACAGACTGTGGGCTACGGCCTCTGTTTGAGAAGAAGGGAGTGAAAGACAAAACCGAAGACGAGCTTCTAGATTCTTACATCGATGGGCGCATCGTCGAGGGCTGGGATGCTGAAGTTGGCATTGCACCTTGGTGTGTCCTGGAACCCTGCACTAGGGTCCACCACAGCAGGCAGGCTGTTGCCTGTCCCCCACTCCTCAGCCTTTCAGGACCTCTCTGCCAGAGGCTTGGGCTCTACCGATGACATTAGTACCCAAGATCTCTCTTTTTATTTTATAATTTTACTTAGTTTTTCATGTGGCCTTCATTGCTCAGACACTTTCTTATGTGTGTGGTGCTGGGATTTGAACCCGCATCCTCCTGCATGCCAGGCAAGCGCCAAAACCGCTGAGCCATGGCTCCAGGCCCCCATGATCTCTTATCACACAGCAACCATAGGAGATTGGCTCTACTATTTCTCCAAAGCAGATGGCGGGGCTGAGGCCCAGAGAGCTTAAGTGACTCACCCCAGGCCCACTGCTAATGGGTGGCTCAGCCAGCACTTCTGACTCCTGAGCTGTGCCAAGCTGTGTCAACTCTATCCTGGAAGAGGCTTGGGGGCGGGGTGCAAAAAGCCGGAAGCAGCCCAAACCATCACAAGGGGACCACAGTCCCCCAGGGCAGCCAGGTTGCCCCAGGGTCCTAGCCCAGGAGGTGCTCTGCCCAGCTAGCTCTGAAAAATTGGGACTTCTTTGTACTTTTAGGGCTGGTGAAGGGCAGTGCCCCAGTCCTGATACCTTCTGCTGCCCTTCCCAGGCAGGTGATGATTTTCCGGAAGAGTCCCCAGGAGCTGTTGTGTGGAGCCAGCCTCATCAGTGACCGCTGGGTCCTCACAGCTGCCCACTGCCTTCTGTACCCACCCTGGGACAAGAACTTCACCGAGAATGACCTTCTGGTGCGCATTGGCAAGCACTCCCGCAACAGGTACGGAGCCAGCGGCTCACGTGTGTCTGGCAGGGGTCTGAGTCCTTCAGAGTGCCTGCGAGGGACCCTGGTGGCTCTGGGGAGTATGGAGTATGTCTGCATTCCCACAATATGACATCCCAGCTGTCCCCACTGGAAAGGCCCATTTGGCCAGGGTGAAATCCTGGTCTGTCCTCAGTCCATTCCAGATACCAGGATGTGGCCCAGGTGTCTGGAGTTCTTCAAATAGTGATAGACCAGGGCATGCAGCCCATGCCTCTGTCCCTGTGTGGGTTTAGGACTGGGAAGAACTTACAGGGGCCTATGTAGACAGACATTAGCCCTGTCTCCTCCTGGAGGCCCAGTGGTCACCCCGTCTCCCAGACCCTGAAAGCAGGCAGGTTCCTTCTTCGGGCAGCTGGCCGCCCCTCACTTGGGTCTCCATTGGGGTGGGCACAGGTACGAGCGGAACATTGAAAAGATATCCATGCTGGAGAGTATTCATATCCACCCCCGGTACAACTGGCGGGAGAACCTGGACCGGGACATCGCCCTGCTGAAGCTCAGGAAGCCCGTGGACTTCAGCGACTACATCCACCCCGTGTGCCTGCCTGACAAGCCGACGGCAGCCAGGTGGGGCAGCCGGACGTAGGGGCCTGAGTGCAGGGGCCACCCACTTGTAGGGTAGCCTGGCAGCAGCGCCTTCCTCTGCAGGCCTCGGCTTCCTGATGTAAACTCAGTTCTTTCCTGCACTGGTGTTTTAGAGTTTGTTCTCCAGGGAGTGAGGTTGGGTTCGGAGGCTCCTGGGTCAGTTGGTCTTACCTGGTCCTTCTCGCTTTCCCAAAGCTTGCTCCAGGCTGGCTACAAAGGGCGGGTAACAGGCTGGGGCAATCTGAAGGAGACGTGGACGACGAGCGTGAACGAGGTACAGCCCAGCGTCCTGCAGGTGGTGAATCTGCCCATCGTGGAGCGGCCGGTCTGCAAGGCCTCCACGCGCATCCGCATCACGGACAACATGTTCTGTGCTGGCAAGTTGGTGCTTCGTGGCCGGGAACAGCAGGGACTCTGGGTTGGCAGCTTGAGACATGTTATGGGCGCATACCTGGGTTCTAACTCTAGGGACCTATAAGCCGAGCGACTCTGGCAAGTTGCTGAACCTCTTGGAGGCTCAGTTTCTTCCTCTGTAAAATGGAGCTGAAAGTCTCCATGCCATAGGTTGTGCGAGGGCTAAATGAGAGAGCACATAAAGTGCATGACGTGGGACAGTCACCAGTTCAGTGTTCCATGCATGTGAGATCAGCTCCAAAAGGCCATGGTTGGGAAAAGTCATTCATTCACCCATTCAGCAAACATTGACTGAGTGCCTACTATGCTCCAGGCAGCCCTCAAGGGTATACAACGGGGACCCCAGCTTCCATCCTAGGAGGGGTTGTCAATCAACAGATCTAGAACATCAGTCCCTGTAAGTGCTATGGAGAAACTGAGGCAGAGTAAGAGGAGGAGTAAGGGGGACAACTTGCTTGTAGATACAGTGGCTAGAGAAGGCTGGAGAAGGGAGGCAGAGGTGTGAGTCAGGCCTGTTGAGGGAAAGTGCACTCCAGGCAGAGGGGGCAGCCGTGCAAAGGCCCTGAGGTGTGAGCATGTGTGACAAGTCTAAGGAGAGGAGGGCGGTTGTGGGCTGGGGTGCAGCAAGCCCAGCAAGACAGCAGGGCCGAGGTGACGGGCACAGGCAGAGGACTTTAGTTCTTCTCCCCTCCCCCAGAACTGGAGACTGAGCCTGGGGTGCCTTACCATGGAGCTCTACCAGCCAGCGCTTTTGCTTTTTTTTTTTTTTAAGAGAGAGGGACAGCAAGAGAGAGAGGGAGAGAGAATCAATTTTATTTTTTCATGTGGCTTTTGTTGCTCCTACGCTCTGTTGTGTACGTGGTGCTGGGGTTCGAACCCACATCCTCACACATGCCAGACAAGCGCTGTAACTGTTGAGCCACTGCTCCAGTCCCCCTTCTGCTTTTTTTAAAAATTTGAGGTAGGATCTTGTTCAATTGCTGAGGATGACCTTGAACTAGAGATCCTCTTGTTTCAGTCTCCCAAGTTGCTGGGATTACAGATATGGGTTACCCTTGCCCGGCTTCCTGTCATTCTTTACGTACTTTCTCTGTGGCACAGCAAGATGATCTAGTAAGGAAAGCAGGATAGGTCACTGCATCCTGAGTTGGTCTCTTCTCCCAAATGCTTCCAGTCGAGAGCGGCATTGAGAAGCCAAGACCAGGGGGCTAGTGTGCACACTGCTACTGGGGCATCATTGCTTCTAGGCCCCCTCTCAGTGGACAGCACTAGATAACATGCTATATACACTACCATCTATATACCCAATCAAAAACCAAGAGTTCAGTCTCCAGCCTCCAATTCCCAACAATACAAGGTAAATTTTAGCTTCCGCCTTTCCATTATTTGTGACTCTGTTGACAGTGAAATACCTGACCCCTATTATTCATGATGTACATATGTATGTATGTATGTATTGGTACTGGGGATTGAACCATGAGGCACTTCCCCAACATATTTCTTAAAGAGAGGGGGAAAGAATCAATTTTTACTTTTTTCATCTTCTCTTCATTTGACACCCAGCTGTGTACATGGTACTGGGGTTTGAACCCAGGTCCCTGAGCATGCCAGGCAAGTGCTTTAACCACTGAGCAACCACTCCAACCACCCTGCCCCCCAACTTTTTTATAAGAGAAAGAGAGAGAGAGAGAGAGAGAGGAAAAATATCAACTTTACTCAGTTTTTCATGTGGCTTTCGTTGCTCCAACACTTTGTTGTGTATATGGTGCTGGGGTTCGAACTCAGGTCCTCACACAAGCCAGGCAAGCACCGTAACTGCTGAGCCACTGCTCCAACCTCCACTCCAGCCCCCTTTTTTTTTTATTTTAAGGTAGGGTCTCACTAAAGTTGCTGAGGCTGGCTCTGAACTTGCAACCGTCCTGCCTCAACCTCCCAAGTGACTGGGATTACAGGCGTGTGCCACCACACCCAGCTGTTTTATTTACTTGATCAAAACTAAAGTACACTGTTTTAGAATCCCTCTTCCAAGGCACTGTGAAAATCCTGCTAGAGTTAAACATTTCTTTACCATTGTTTCCTTGAGAGTGCTCTGTCAAAATACTCAGTTTGAAAGGTACCGAGTTGGGTTAATTCTTCCCCACACCCCTCTGTGTTATTTATGTAAAATAGCATTAGGCTCATTTGTTTCTGGTTGAATTCAATTTTACCCCGTCTATCTTTGTTGGATTTATTTTTGGAGTTTGTGAAATGTTCACACGATGGTAAGCAAGTGACTGTTGAAGTAGGTTCTGTACACTCTGGAAGTGACGCTTCTGCTTCTTCTATCCTGTTCCAGTCCCTTTCCTTCCCTCCCCATTTCCATCATCTTTCTGTAAGGAACTCATCTCATTAGTTCACAGTGTATTTTAGACAAGGGTGGCGTAGTAGAGTCTTTTGTGCTTCACCTTTTCTACATAATGTGCCCTAGAAAAGCATTCCTTCATGGTTGCAGAGTCACGTAGTCGCCTATTATGTGGGTGTATCCAACAATCCCCCAGGAATGGCCTTTTAGGTTTCCAGTAGTTTGTAAATGCAAAGAATGTTGCAGGGAATAACCTTGTGCGCATCATTTTTGAACCCTTGGAGGTGCATCTTGCGCTATTTCTAGAAGTGGTGTTGCTAGGTCAAGAGGTGAATGTGTATGTAATTTTCTCTTTTTTCAAGGAGAGAGAGAAAGAGAGTTAATTTTTTTCATCTGGTTTTGGTTTTTCCTTTGATTAGTTGTGTATGTGGATCGAACCTTGGACCTTGCGCTTGCCAGGCAAGCTCTGTACCGCTGAGCAACCTCTCCAGCCCTTGCATATGTAATTTTGTTAGATATTCCAAATATCTTTCCACATGGGCTACACCAGTCTGCATTTTCAACTGCCCGCTCCCCACAGCCTTGCCAACAGAATGTCATATTTTTTCATTTTCACCAACTTGAGAGGTGAGAGATAGCATCTCCTCATGGTTTTAATTTGCCTTTTTCTAATTGAAAATGAAATTGAATTTCATTTCGTATGCTGAAGGATCATCTTAAGATTTCATGAATTGTTTCTTCACGATTTTCGGCCCCTTTTTTTGTACTTTTCCCATCAAATTTTAAGACTCTTCATGCATTTGTGATAGTATGCTTTTATTTGTAATATATACCACAAATATTTTCTCCAGTTTGTCAGTTTTTGAGAGAGAGCAAGAGAGAGAGAGGGAATTTTATTTTTTTCATGTTTTTTGTTTTTCCTCCACTTAGTTGTGTGCGTGGTGCTGGGGTTTGAACTGCGGTCCTCGCGCATGCCAGGCAACCGCTCTACCACTGAGCCACCGCTCCAGCCCTAGTTGGTCAGTTTTTTTTTTTTTTTTTTTTTTTCAGGGCTGAGGACCGAACTCGGGGCCATGTGCATGCTAGGCAAGCGCTCTGCCACTGAGCTAAATCCCCAACCCCAAGTTGGTCAGTTTTTAAAAAATTATTTATAATAATTTACAATGCAATTTAAAAAAAATTTTACATAACCAAGCATGGTAGCACATGCCTATAATCCCAGCAGCTCTGGATGCTGATTCAGGAGGATTGCAAGTCTGAGTCCGGACTGGGCAATTTAGGAAGGCTCTGCCTCAAAATAAAAAGTAAAAAGAACCGGGGATGTAGCTCAATGGTAAAGTGCCTCTGGTTCAATCATTAGTACCCCCCCCAAAAAAAAATCGTATATGGTTTAATGCCTCAAG
>PVKS010000302.1:99346-174837 GCA_004027875.1 Aplodontia rufa
TCAGGGCTGAGGACCGAACTCGGGGCCATGTGCATGCTAGGCAAGCGCTCTGCCACTGAGCTAAATCCCCAACCCCAAGTTGGTCAGTTTTTAAAAAATTATTTATAATAATTTACAATGCAATTTAAAAAAAATTTTACGTAACCAAGCATGGTAGCACATGCCTATAATCCCAGCAGCTCTGGATGCTGATTCAGGAGGATTGCAAGTCTGAGTCCGGACTGGGCAATTTAGGAAGGCTCTGCCTCAAAATAAAAAGTAAAAAGAACCGGGGATGTAGCTCAATGGTAAAGTGCCTCTGGTTCAATCATTAGTACCCCCCCCAAAAAAAATCGTATATGGTTTAATGCCTCAAGTTTTCATTTTATTGAATCTGGATTTTGGTACTAGGGATTGAACCCAGATGCATTTTATCACTGAGCTACATCCCCAGAATTTTTTTTTTTTTTTTAAGAGAGAGGGACAGTGAGAGAGAGAATCAATTTTATTTGGTTTTTCATGTGGCCTCAGTCACTCCAACACTTTGTCGTTTACATGGTGCTGGGGTTGAACCTGTGCACTTGTGCATGCTGGGCAAATGCCTTAACCGCTGAGCCACCGCTCCAGCCCATCCCCAGTCCTTTTTAAAAAAGATATTTTAAGACAGGCTCTTGGTAAGTTGCCCAGACGGGCCTTGAACTTGTGATCCTCCTGCCTCATCCTCTGGGATTGCAGGTGAGGGATTAGTGTGCAGCTCGATTCTGGATTTCAAATAAGTTACAAAATCCTTTCCTGGTTTTGTGTTAGCATGTGTGAGGCCCTGGGTTTGATCACCAGCTCTGGGAAAAACCAAACAAACAAATGGAAAAAGCCCCATTTGTTTATGCCAGTCACGGAGGAGTTCACTCATGTTTTCTTCTAGCATTTTCTTCTCACATGTGGTTTCATTTTTGTACTCTTAGATCTCTGTCTCATTTGGAGATCATTTTCTGTATGATGTGAGATATGGATCTAAGCGATCTTTTCCAAAGGACTAACCAGCTATCCCTACACCATTATTCAAAAGTCTACTTTTGCCCCAGTGGTCTGAGATTCCCCTCATCACATTCTGCGTTCTTAGTGTGCCTGAGTATGTTTCTGGACGCTTGGTGCTGTTGTCTGTTTTGTGTGCCAGCTGCATTTTGGTTTGTTTTTGGGGGACAGGGGTGGCTGCTGAGGATGGAGTCCCGGGCCTCACCCGTGGATGCAGGTGCTCTGCCCCTGAGCATTGCCCCCGGTTGTGTGAATTGGCGGCTTCGAGCCTGTTCAGCGTCGGGTAGGGCTCGTCTTAGTTATTCTGTTCCAGCCTTATCCTTGGAATTATGGTATGCTTGGTTTTCCACATGAATTTAGTATCTACTTCTCTAGCTCCATAAAAAAGCATTTTGGCATTTTTGTTAGGATTACGTTACGTTTATAAACTAATTTGAGGAGACCTGGCATCTTTTTACCTTGAGTCATTCTACCCAAGGTAAGAAATGTCTTCCCGTTTGTTCAAGTCTCCTTTTGTCTTTCTGGAGTGCTGCAATGTATTCTCTTGTGATTTTTTTTTCTCCTTGGTAACTTTTACATATTTGTTTTCTCATTAATTTTCTTGAATAAATTAGCTAGTGGTCTACCAGTTTTGCAAAAACAGATAATACCTAGGGATTTGACTTGTTAAATAATTAGACCTATCGTTTTTCTTTCTTTTTTTCCCTCCACATGGGTCTAACTTTTGTCTATTCGTAATAATCTCTTTTAACTTTTTATAAATTTCCTTATGTTGTCTTCTGATTTCCTGTTCTCTTCCTGGCTTTCTTTTCTTTCTTTTTTTGTTTCTTCAAAGATAAAGGGAGAGTTAGAGAAATAATCAATTCCATTTACTTCCCCATCTGTTTTTTTTTTTTCGACACCTAGCTGTGCCTGTGGTGCTGGGGCCTGAACCTGGGTGCTCATGCAAGCCAGGCAAGTGCTGTAACTGCTGAGCCATGGCTCCAGTCTCTCTTCCTGGCTTTTTCAGCCAATAATTTGGTTTATAAATTTTTGTAAAAAATTTAGGATTGAACCCAGGGATGCTTTACCAGTGTACTACATTCCCACCCCTTTTTATTTTGTACTTTGAGACAAGGTCTTATTAACTTGCTGAGGGATTTGCTATATTGTTGAGTTTGACCTTGAACTTCCGATCCTCCTGCCTCAGCCTCCTGAGTAACTGGGATTATAGGCATATGCCACCATGCCTGGCTGGATTGTTTTATTTATGGTACCAGGGATTAAACTCAGGGGCACTTAACCACTAAGCCACATCCCCAGCCTGTTTATTTTTTCTTTTTTTAAAGAGACACACAGAGAATCAATCAATTTTATTTAGTTTTTCATGTGGTTTTCGTTGCTGGGTGCTAGGGTTTGAACCTGTGTCCTTAGGCATGCTGGGCAAGTCCCATAACCGCTGAGCCACCACTCCAGCCCGTCCCCAGCCTGTTTTTATTTTCTGAAACAGGGTCTCACTAAGTTGCTTAGGGTCTTGCAAAGTTGCTGAGGGGGGCTTTGAATTTGCAATCTTCCTGCCTCAGCTTCCCTAGCTGCTGGAGTTCAGGTGTCACTGCCCTTGACTCATTTATTTTTGATCTTCCATATTTATTGATTAGGGGTATGCATTTTTCTCCAATTCTTACCATTATTTAAAAAATTATGTAAATTATTCGTTTTCCCCTTTCACCCAAGAATTGTTTAAGAGATGGTTTTTAAATTTCAGGATGGGTGCAGGTGTGGTGGTGCAAGACTAATCCAAGTGACTTGGGAGACTGAGGCAGAAGAATTATAAGGTCAAGACCAGCCTCAGCAATTTAGTGAGAATAAATAAATAAAATAAAAACTAAAAAGTTCTGGGGATGTAGCTCAACTCCCTGTACAGCAAAGTAAAATACACATAAATTTCAAGAAGGGAGTGTCCTTTTGTATTTTTATTTCATTAATTTTTAGTTTTGCCACATTGTGATAATATTGAGATATTTCTTTTTGGAACTGATTTTTTGAGAGGAAACATGCTGTTTGATCAATTTTTGTGTATAGCATGTGTGCTGGAGAAGGTGGGTCTCCTGTTATACATGTGTAAGGTTTGATATATATACACTACTTCCACTACTTCTTATTAGGTAATTTATGTCCTTATTTAAGTTCAATCTGTCTTATCCCATTTGGTATTAAAATCTCTTATTACGGCTAGGGGTGAAGATTAGTGGTAAAGTGGGAGTTTAACATGGCCAAGGCCCCAGGTTGGATCCCCAGCACCTTGGAAAATTACTAATGTATTTCTATCTGCCTCTTTATATCTCCTGTAGTTTGTTTTTTTTTTTTTTTTTTTTTTTTTTTTGGTATAAGAGAGGGACAGTAGAGAGAAAGAATCAATTTTATTTAGTTTTTCATGTGGCTTTCGTTGCTCCGAGACTTCATTGTGTATGTGGTGCTGGGGTTTGAACTCCTGTCCTTGCTCATGCCAGGCAAGCGCAGTAACTGCTAAGCCACCACTCCAGACTCTCGCCTGTAGTGCGTTATCTGGCCATTCATATATATTGATATGATTGATAGAATTAGTATTAATGCATTGTTTTGTAATTCTTATATGTATTGTTTTGTGTTATGTGTTTCCTTATGTGATCTTTGCATTTTTATTTTTGAGTGAGAGAGGGACAGAGAGAAAGAATCAATTTTTTACTTAGTTTTTCATGTGGGTTTTGTTGTTCCCACACTGTTGTGTACGTGGTGCTGGGGTTTGAACCTATGGACTCGTGCATGCAAGGCAAGTGCTATAACCGCTGAGCCACCGCTCCAGCCCCTGATCTTTGCATTTTAAAAACGTATGTAGGAAAGTTTACATTTTGCTTTGGTGATTATCTTTGGGATCCTCCTTTCCAAAATGCCCTTTTTCTTTCTTTTTTTGGTGCAGGTTATTGAAACCAGAGGACTGAGCTACGTCCTTAGCCCTTTCATTCTCTTTTTGAGAGGGACACTGAGTAAGAGAGAATCAATCTTATTTAGTTTTCATGTGGCTTTATTTAGTTTTGATGTGGTTTTTGCTGCTCTGACATTTCATCATGTATGTGATGAAATACACTGAATTAGTTTGCAGAGTGGGTGTTCCCATATTCTAGTTATGCTGAAGGTGTGGTTTTTGCGTGTAGGCTGGAGTTCGAACCAATGTCCTCATGCAAACCAGGCAAGCCCTGTAACATCAGAGCCACTGCTCCAGCCCCCATCCCCACCCCTTTTTGTTTTTTGAGACAGGGCCTTGCTATGTTACTGAGACTGGCTTTGAACTTGCGATCCTCCTGCCTCAGCCTCTTGAGTTGCTGGAATTACAGGTGCATGCCACCACACCCAGTGGCATGTTGGTTTTGAAAAGTCTGATGCCAATGTAATTCTTTTACCCTTGTAAAGTTTTCGGTCATTTTTGCTTGGAGGCCTTGGGGATTTTAACTTCATCTGCAGTCTTGTGGTTTGTTAGGATGTCTTTCAGAGTTAATTATTTCAGGTCAATTTTGCCATGTAGCCTGTGTAGGATCCTTTCATTATGTACATTATTGAATGTTTTTCTTGGGTTATTATCTAAATACTGTTTATTTCATTTTGTTTTTCCCCTTCAGGGACTTAACTGTCTTCTTTTGGCCTGAGTTCCATTTCAGTTACTTTCTGCTTTTTATTTCTTCCCATGTTTTGTTCATTCAATTTTATCTTTGGGATTTCTGATTCAAGAGGTTTTTTTCACATGCACAAGTTTGCCTGAAGACATTTTATTTATTTTTATTTTTATTTTTTTTGAGATAGGAGGGACAGTGAGAGAGACAGAGAAAGGGAGAAACAACTTTATTTAGTTTTTCACATGGCTTTAGTTGCTCCAACACTTAGTTGTGTGCGTGGTGCTGGGGTTTGAACCCAGGTCCTTGTGCTTGTCAGGCAAGTGTCGAAACCGCTGAGCCACCGCTCCAGCCCTATTTATTTTTTAAAGAGAGAGGGACAGTGAGAGAGAGAGAGAAAGAAAGCAAGAAACAACTTTATTTAGTTTTTTGCGTGGCCTTTGCTGCTCTGAGACCTCGCTGTGTACGTGGTGCTGGGGTTTGAACTTGCATACTAGCACGCAGGCGCCGTAACCGCTGAGCCACCACTCCAGCCCCGTGCCTGAGGACATTTTAATATATGCCACAGTCTTCAGGTCGTGTTTGGAGGGGAGAATCTTATTAGCTCAGGACTTTTTATTCTTATTTTGATAGCCGGTAGCATCTTTCTATGGATCATCCAGTTATTTGTAGATTTAGGGTTATTTATGATTCCCAACTTAATTCCACCTGCTTCTTCTATCAAGCAGGTATTTTCCATCCTCATCCCTACATAAACTTCAGTATTTAGACATACAAGTAAATACATTGAATTAGTTTGCAGTGTGGGTGTCCCTGTATTCTAGCTATATTGAAGGTGTGGTTTTTGTGTGTAGGTTGTGTCGTGGTTGCTTGTCTCATTCTGCACTGCTTGTGGAGGATAGTGGGGAGTTTTGGATAAAGGGAACTGTGACTTTGTAAAAGTCATTGTCAGTTTGGTGCATGTGTGGGGGAAACTGGTATGGTCAGTGGAGGGGCCCATGGCCAAGAGTCGAAGTGATGAGATGTGGCTGGTTTTGGGACATATGTTGGAAGGCAGAGCCAAAGAGATTTGCTAAAGGACTGGATGTATGGGGTGAAGAAATGAAGAGGTCAAGGATGACTAGCCGGGGTCAAGTGGCTGCTGGCAGACTACGGCTCCTGAATGGGAGTGGTTCCTGAGCCCTGCTGTTCTCTCTCCAGGTTACAAGCCGGGGGAAGGGAAACGAGGAGATGCCTGTGAAGGTGACAGTGGGGGACCCTTTGTCATGAAGGTAAGCTTCTCCAAGGCCAGGGCTGGTGGGTAGATTTTGAATGAGGTAGGAGGGCTGGGTGGAGAGGGGCCTATTTTCAGGTGATAGGGACGCTACCTTGGATTTGACTACTGGAAACGCCATCTTCCTTCCTCAGAGCCCCTTTAACAACCGCTGGTATCAAATGGGCATCGTCTCATGGGGTGAAGGCTGTGATCGGAATGGGAAATATGGTTTCTATACACATGTGTTCCGCCTGAAAAAATGGATGCAGAAGATCATCGACAGGTTTGGGTAAGGGGCCACTCCACTCACATTCTGGGCTCCTCACAGCAAACTCACAGAAACCAAGCCAGTGAAAGAATTATTTTTTTTGTGTGGTTTGTTTCTAAAAGGATAGTTCCTAATAAAAGTGACTCTCTCAATGAGCCTCAGTGATCCCAGTGCTGTTCATGGGCAGCTCCCAGACCAGACTTGTGAATGAGCAGTAATACTGTTGGGTAAACAGGCAGACTTCAAAGAATCCACCATCTCCAGAACAGGGCCAGTTGAGGGGGCAGATGGTAGGTTGAATATATGAGATTTTCAAACATTTCACACCCAGAGCTTGAATGGATAGTGTTGATAATTAAATCCTCATAAAAGGTAGGTACTGTCTTCATGAGAGGCAGGTGAGTGAACGTATTTGGAGAAGTAGCTTGTTCAAAGTTCCATAGCTAAGAAAAGTCAAGGAAGGACTTGAAACAAAGGTTGGTGCTAACCCCAGAGGGGAGGCTGGGGGATGGGGGTCAAAATGCCTTCATTTGAGATAGTGTGGGAAATAGGAGCACAGGTCCCTAGCATGACCACTTTGGTTCTAATTCTGGCACCAACTTTGGAAGGTATAACTACGGTTAAGTCACTTGACCTCCCTGAGCCTAAATTTCTCATAATTTAAAGGTTGTATTTAATGACATAAGATCACGAGGATTAAATGACTTGCACAGAGTACTTGGTACCATGCCTGGTGCCAGGTAAGCTCTGCCAAAGTCCTGAATGCTTCTATTCCCTGCTGCCTGGAAATTGGACTGGGTGGACAGCCAGCCCAGCATAATCTGAGTTACTCTGCTGCTGACCTCTTCCCTCCTCTGGCTCCCACAAATAGCATACCAGAGGGGCTACTGCTTCCTGAAATTCTCCTCACACTGCAGTTAGAAGATTAGAGCAGGGCTGGAGTGGGGGCTTCATGGTTACAGTGCTTGCCTGGCATGCACTGTTCTCATAGATTTGAACCCCAGCACCACGTACACAACGAAGTGTCAGAGCAACGAAAGTCACATGAAAAACTAAATAAAATTCTTTCTCTCACTGTCCCTCTCTTAGAAACAAACAAACAAATAAAAAATACCTAATTAGAGCAATTTTTGCTGGGCATGGTGGTGCACGTCTATAATCCCAGCAGTTTAGAAGTTCAAAGCCAGTCTTAGCAACTTAGGCCCTGAACAACTTAGCAAGACCTGTCTCAAAATAAAAAAAGAGGAGCTAGAGAGGTGGCACAGCGGAAGAGCGCTTACCTGGGTTCAAACCTCAGCACCACATACACAACTAAGGGCTGGAAAAAACAAAAACAGATGAAAAAAAAAGCTGACTCTAAAAAATTATGAAACCCAAAAATGAGGGTGCTGAAGCGGTGGCTTGGTGGTTACAGTGCTTGCCTGGCATGTGGGAGGACACAGGTTCAAACCCCAGCACCACATACGTAATGAAATGTCAGAGCAATGAAAGCCACATGAAAAACTAAATAAAATTGATTCTCTCACTGTCCCTTTCTTTAAAAAAAAAAAAAAATCACAGCAATCCCCCCTCCCCCGGAAATAGGGCCTAGAGTTTATTTAAGTGGATTTATTTATTTATTTTTTAACTTCACTTTTAAAAAAAATTTAAATGGATTTATAATAAATGGGTTGGATAAATTTAAAAAAACACGAGTTTCAGGACTTAAAAGATGTTCTTTCATAACATATCCTTCAAGGTTACTCTTGGCAGGGGTACTGGAATCTCCTAATTCACTGTTGTCCTTCCACATAGCTCCAAGTTCCTATTCCTAGCTCTACAGTACTATGACACCATTCCTGTCAGGGGCATTTATGACTTGGGCAACATGGCAGCCTACAACATAGGACAGTGAGTTTCAACTGTGAAACACTCATCCACCAATACTAGCTGAAGGGCTGTGTTGAGAGGTCACATCCCTGAGCTCTGAGGGTGACTAAGACTGAATATCTGTGCCTTGAATATAGGACAAGGATAGTATAGAGTACATGGAGGCCACGTGGGACCCATTCTTGGCCTAGGCTCTTCACTACCACGTATGGTTTAAACAGGAAAGGCTCTGTATTTATCTGAAACCCAACTCCTCATCCTTTTTCATTTTTCCATACATAAGGGAACAGAGGATTAGGACAGAGTTCCTCTTTCATTCTTTGGTTCTTGTTAATTAGAAAGCAGGCTAACCTGGGCACAGTGGTACATCTGTAATCCCAGCTACCCAGGAGGTTGAAGCAGGGGGATCAAGAATTTGAGGTCAACCTGGACAACACAGTGAGACCCTGTCTCAAAGAACAACAATAACAATAAGAAAACAAAGTAAAAGTGGGTAATTCAACGAACTTTCAGTATCTCAGCTGCCTAGAGCTTTAACCAGAGCAAAGGGGAAGGGATTCAGAATTAGCTGTAATACCCAGAACCCACTTTTTAGATGAGGACACACATCTCACCAACATTGCTGTCTGTTATAAGCTCTGGGTAGGTGGGATTTCAAGTTAGTTGTACTAATTCCAGACCCAAGTGCAGTCACTTTCCAATTATTATTACTATTATTATTTTGGTACCAGGGATTGAAACCAGGGACACTTAACCAATGAGTCACGTCCCCAGCCCATTTTATATTTTGTTTTGAGACAGTGTCTCGAGAAATTGTTGAGGATGGCTTTGAACTTGTGTTCCTCCTGTCTCAGCCTCCTGAGTCGCTGCGATTACAGGTGTGCGCCACCATGCCTGGCTCCAATTATGTTCTACTATAGTAATGATCTACATCTTCCCTGCTGTGAACACTTACCCACTTGTTCTTTTGGTTGGAGGGGAGCAGGCAGGTTGTTACTGGGGATTGAACCCAGGGGTGATTAACCACTAAACCACATTCACAGTCCTTTTTACTTTTTGAGACAGGGTGTTACTAAGTTGCTGAGGCTGACCTCCAAGTTGCAGTCCTCCTGTCTCAGCCTCCCGAGTTGCTGGGATTACAGGCGTGCACCACCACACCTGGAACACTTACCCACTTCTATGGTCCCCCTATAAGGGAGAAAAACAAGGTTAATTTCAGGCAGACTAAGAACCACTTGCAAAACATGATTGGAAGTAACAAGAGGATTCATTTAATGGAAAACCAAGAGTGGATTCATTTTCCATTAGTCTTTCAATTTTTGAATACCAACTGTGTAGAAGGTTGGCTAGGAGAGCTTCATAATTGCTTACAGGCTTCCTCTGATCCAAAATCTCAGTCCTGAAGTGCAAAGCAACTGTTATTCTGGACTAAGAGGCTCAGATAACCAGGCAGGAAACAACCAAGCTCTCCCCAACTCCATCAGACAAATGAACCCAAATCCCGCTTCAGAGTATGAATCACTGTAGTGCAGCCAATGCCTAGGCACAATCTCATGTGCATGTAGGCAGTGGTGGGATGGAAGAGCTTCTTGGAACCACTGGAGATGACTGGAGGGAGATTACCACCAAGACCTCAAGACAGGGAAGGACAGATTTCCCTGCTCCCTTAGGAGCTGCATGTGGAAAGCAGGAAAGGAAGTCCCTCCTGTGCCACAGGAATAACAGACAGCCCCCATACATGAGCTTGACAGGCAGCAATGAACCTTTTCCAACTGGCTATTTACCCAGCTGTTCCCCAAATAGGTAACAGAAAGAGCTGCCCTGAACTCCCAGATATGGAGCATCTTGGGAGACACATATAGTTAATGCAAACTTTATTTATAAAAGACTCTTAAATTAGTTGTCTCATGCCATGCATTCATACAGAATACAGTGACCCTTCACGGCTACAGGGAGAAGAGCTCACAAACTCAAAACTATTAAAGAAGTTCTAAGAGTTTAAAAGCTAGGAAAGATTAGGACAATTTTACAAATGAGCAATTAAAAATAAAACAAAAGAAAAGGATATGGAATCTAGTCTGAGCTGAGGGGGGCAGTTGTTTACAAGTCTGTACACTAACCTAATCCACAGACAGTCTTCTAGAGGTGGGTGTCAATGGAGAGAAGCAGGGCACGTACAGACTTGTGCAACAGCTGCTCCTCCCCCACCCCGCCGCGGTCTGATACATACAACCAGTTTGTGTACACTAGGCCTTCCAAGGCCACTTCACACTAAGAGGACTTCTAGTTTAGTAAACTAAAGCTGCAGGGTGCAGGGGGATGGGCAGCTTCATTTGCGGCTACTCTTTATTCTCTCCAGTCTTTTTTTCAAGTCGTCAATGTTAGTTGTGGAGGAGGAGGAGGTGGTCAGAGTTCCTGCAGAGTGGGTCTGGTTAGAATCCAGGTCTGAATGCTGGTGCTGCTCCCGTGACTCCCGCAGCTGAGAGAGCTTGCTGTGGAGCATGTCTGTGGAAGAGGCGACTGGAGGAATTGCTGGTTTGGAGAGCAAAGAGGTCAGTGGAGGTCGGTCATCTTGCTATTAAGAGAAAAAAAGACACTGTTTAAAACTGGGGAAAGCAGGACAAAGGACAAGATGCAGCTCTGGACTCATATACACCAAGGCTGATCTGCTTCTTTTTGGGCCATACTATCCCTACCTGCCCATCACTGCCCTCCCTGACTCACACAGAAGGAAAAGAGCAGTACCTTGGTGTTGTCCAGACCACATCGCTGTCGGAGGATTTTTAGCCTTTCCAGATAGACAGATGGTCCCACTTCTTCTCCATTGGTGTTACCTATGGAGGACACTGTGCTTGTGGGAGTGGGTACACATGTAACCTCCATCTGAGGGGAGATGCCTACAGAGGAAAATGTGGAAGAAATATTCAAATATACACAAATGCCATTTTCAGACTACTTTGATCAATCTGCCACCAAAGAGAACAATTAAGAGTTTCCAGGGGCTGGAGCGGTGGGGTTCAGTGGTTCGGTGCTTGCCTGGCATGGGTGAGGACGTGAGTTTGAACCCCAGCACCACATATATAATGAAGTGCTGGAGCAACGAAAGCCACATGACAAATTAAATAAAACGGATTCTCTCTCTCTCTCTTAAAAAAAAAAAAAAAGTGTTTCTAGGAGCTGGTTGTGGGGGCACATGCCTGTAATCCCAGCATCTCAAGAGTCTTAGGCAGGTGGATTGCAAACTCAAAGCCAACCTCAACACCCTGTGAGACTGTCTCAAAATAAAAAATGAAAACGGCTGGGGATGAGGCTCAGTGGTTAAGTGCCCCTGGGTTCAATTCCTGGTGCACCCCCTGCCAAAAATAAAAAGTTTCTTGGGCTGGGGGTATAGCTCAATAGCAGAACTTATGCTAGCATGGCACAAAGTCCTGGGTTTGATCCCTAGCACTAAAAACACACACAAAAAATTTCCAGGAATTTAAATATTGCCACTGTACTTGAAAATCCACAAGGATTCATCTGGAAGTTGGTGATAAAAGGGTGATCTGAAATATGCAAAATAAGTTTCATAAGAAACTCAAGAATTGATTTAGAAAGGCAGAATGTAAGTTGGGCTGTCTGTCTACATTCTGTTTATGCAAGGGGTTACTATTCTAGTGGACAATTCACTTAGGAAAACCTAAGCTAATCCTGAGTATACTACAACTACCTGACTGAAAAACCTGAGGATCTTAAATGCATGGAAGAATCAGATGACATTTGGACCAGGTGAGACAACAGAGGAGGCTCTTTTTTAAACCTGTGAAGGCCTGCAAGGAGCTGAAGGCTATGGGATACTAATGAAAAAGAGAGGGAGAAGCTGAGCTGTCCAACAAACATCTAAATGGGACAGACACTGGAGTATCTATAACCTCATCTCTAAAAACCAAAAATTAAGCAAAAGCTACAATGAAAAAAATCTATCTTGGTTTCTAAATTTCTGAGAAGGAACAATCAGCTGAACATAGTGGTACATGCCTAAAATGTGAGCTAGTCAGGAGGCTGAAACAGGAGGATCACCAATTTGAAGCCAGACTCAGAAACTTACCAAGGCCCTAAGCAACTAAGTGAGATATTGTCTCAAAATAAAAAATGGGCTAGGGATGTGGTCAATCATTAAGCATCCCTGGGTTCAATCCCTGGTACCTAAACAAACAAACAAAACCCAACAAAAACCAAAAAACAAAGCACCTAATTTGTGATTGGGGTTATAGATCAGTTGTAGAGAACTTGCCCAACATGTGCAAGGCCCTGATTTCTTTCCCCAGCACAGAAAATAAACAAACAAAAAGATTCCTAATTTGATTTCAATGAAAATGCATTATTTTCCCTAAGATGAGGTACTGGGAATAAAAACTGCTTTATGATAAAGAGAAAGCAAAATGGGTGGGCACAGGAGCATGCATGCGTCTAATCTCAGCAACTTGCAAGGCTGGGACAGAAGGATTGCAAATTTAGTGAGATTCTGTCTCAGAAAGCAAAACTGAAAAGGACAGGGGATATAGCTCTTAGTGGTAAAGCACCCTTGGGCTCAAGTACTAGTACCAAATGAAAAAAAGCCAAACAAGTTACTCCAGGGAAGAAGGAATTATTTAATGTAAAGATAAAGAGAATACATCGAGAGGGTGAGAAATCAATGAGGAATAATGTAAAAGCCAGTGATAAGAGAAGCCTGAATACATGAAACTAATTTAATAATCAACAGGATTATAAGCTCATGGTGCAAATGTGTTGTTTAGGCCAATATTAATCAAATGTTGGATATCACCAGAAAGGACTCTGGAAAAGGAGGCCCCACACTGACATTCTGCTCACCACCTTTCATGAAAAAGACTCTGAAGGTCTTGGAGAAGGGTAATTTAATGTATCAAAATAAGGAAAACCTGAGTAGTTAAGAGAATAATTGAACTGAATCTTCAGGCAAGATACATGCTGAGAGAGAACCTGATTTGAGTCTGCCAGCCACAGAGGGGGTATGTTTTTATAGGCAAACAATTTCAGAATGAAAAAGTAGGTGGGCTTCACTGAACATGGAAAAAACAAAACACAGGACAAATGGGAGAACTGTAGTCTGCTCTGATGAGAGGAACTTTTGCAGTTGAATCTCTTTCACTGGTTTAAAGTTGTGACAACTATTTTCTGTAACAAACTTCCTAAGTCTTCCTTTTGTCTCTAGATCCTGTGAGCAGTGATTCTCAAACAATGGCTTATTCACTGTGGGAACTTTAATATTTCAGCTAAACTTAGGGTATTCATTCATTCATACCTTTCAATGAATATTTACTGTGTGCTGGGCAACAAACAAAAACCTTTCTCTTGTGTATTTTAAATTCTAGTAGAGTGAGATAAGACACTGGACAATTAACCCAACAGATACTATACCATATGTTATGTTAGAGGTGGTTTAGAACTCTGGCAAGGTGAGGGTTAGGTTGCAAGTTTTAAATAAGGTCTCACTGAGATGGTAGTATCTGAACACTGATGTGAAAAAGGAAAGGGAGTTAGTAAAATGCAGAAGGCACTTGTACATAAAAGACACAATCCAGTAGGGGTGGGAGTATAGACCTCGTTTCAAATCCAAGCACTGGGGGCAGTGGGAAGATGCTGGAACAAAGAACCTAAGGTACATGACTGTGTGTTCTAGAAACAACAAACGGGCTGGAGAGTAGTAGGTCCTAGAGGTGTTGGGGGTCAGACAATCTGAGAACTTTATAAGGTCTTGCTTTTGTTTTTGAGAGTGCTGCCTTCCGGAGAATGTCTAAGAAGACTCTTTCCAATGCTATGTGTGGTCATGAATATTGGAAAGCAAGGGTGCACAGGGAGATCAAACAGAAGGGCAGTGCTGCTCTAGGCCAGGTGAGAGATAATGATGTCTCTGAACAAATAAGAGTAAAGGTGAGGAGCCAGGCACAGTGGTGCATGCCTGTAATGTCAGTGACTAGGGAAGCTGAGGCAGGAAGATGGTAAGTTCAAGGACAGCCTCAGCAACTGAGTGAGAACCTGTCTCAAACAATACAAAAGGGCTGGGGATGTATGTAGCTTAGAGGTAAAGCACCTTGGGTTTAAATCCCAGTACCAAATAAAAAAGAGTAAAGGTGAGAATGTGAATGGATCCTGCATATTGAGTGCAGGTAGAGCAAAAAAAATTTTCCTGACAGAGGAAGAGAATACCAATAGGTTTGATTTTTGGTTCTAACCAAACTAGAAGGACCAAGTTGTCTTCAACCAAAATGGAGAGTACATAGCAGGTTCCCCCTGCCCCGCCACCACCAAGAGAGAATCAGCTTTATTTATTTTTCATCTGGTCTTTGTTTCTCCAACACTTAGTTGTGTACATGGTGCTGGGTCCTCGCACATGTCAGGCAAGCGCGATACTGCTCGGCCACTGCTCCAGTCCACATGGCAAGTTTGATGGGAATACAGCAGCTTAGTTTTTGACATACTGAATTTGTAAACTGGGAGCTATTTTGAGCTTATTTGTGGAGCTATGAAAGGAAACCATACCTGTTGAAGTGGGAATACGGCCTTTGCCTTCCCTCTCCATCTCAATCACCCGAAGGCCTCTTTCAACATAGCTCTGGAAGAACTGTGAGGAATTTTTCAGAAATGGTTCAATGTCAGCATCTGAATATTTCTTCTTATATTCATATAATTCTGCTAGGCCCTGGTAAACGAGAAAAAAAAAAAAAAAGGTGGGAATGGATGGTGGTTAGTGCTCCTTTTCCACAAAGCAGATCCCCATTTAGTTGAATGCTTCCACTCTTACCTCTTTAGTGTTCTCTTTAGATCCAATCTTCTTAAAAATCTCAGCTAAGAAATCATTCACTTTGGCCTTTGATGCTTTTTCATCCTGAATAATTGAAATACACAAGAAATGTCTGATTAGAGTTGACTTTCTAGGAACCAATGGTTGGATATGAACAGAAAATACCTCAAAGTCTGGACCTTATTGGTATGTTCCTGCAGGTAACAGAGGCACTGGCACTGTAGAGTCTGCAGCGGAAAAACCATTTTGGGTTATGGATGCCTACATTCTCTGGTTTCCACTTCAACTTCATGGAAGTGGATACCAATTAAATAGAGCTCACAAGGCATTTATATACTGACCACTGCTTTGGATAGAGGCATAAAAACCTTCCTTGGGGACCAAAGGGTTTTTAGTTTATATTTTAAGCTGGAAATGGTGACAGTACTGCAACAGGAAACTAAGCTTTCACCTTGGGCCTTCAGGCTCCAGGTGACCTAACTTTTAGACCAGATCTTTTCCAGTGAAAACTCATTCCCTCAGTCTTTCATATGAGGCCACTCACTATTCGAGATGCTCCCTTTTCCGTTTCTTTATCAGACTTGCTCCCACTCTGGTCCATACTATGCTTCATCATCCGGCAGAGGTGGGCCTCCAGTTCAGACTCATTCTTGTTGTCAATCATCGTGAGGTGGTCTAGGATCTTAAGGAAACACAAGCACATTCAAATGTTCCTTTCCATGACGTTCTCCTCAAGCTCCCTCAGAGATCAGTTACTATTCTCACTCACCTTCGGTCCTTTTAATTTGCATAATGTGTGTAGCAAGGTTTTTAGGGTCCTTATGGGAAATTCACTTTTGCATTGCTTCAGTTTCTCTTTGGGGAAGACCTTCATGAAAATGTGGATGTCCAGAAGAATTCTGTCCAGGTTAATGCTATTGATGGTGTCAGGCAATAGTCTAACCATTCTCCAGAGACACTATTGAAAAAAGGAAGAAAAGTTAGGAGTGACCGAAGAATGAGGAAAATTTTTTTACCATTCACCTTAGGGTTCACTTCTAAAAAGATGGTCAAGGATACAAATGTAGATTATGTCCTTTCAGTTTAGCTGCTACAACATGAAAAATTTTAATCCCTTCACCATGTCATAGAATGAAATGTGACAAGTCATCCATCAATTCTTCTATCTCTACTGCTCCCTCCCATCCCCAGAAATAGGGGCCAGTTTTTTGGTTAAAAATAGAAGGAGAGGGGCTGGAGCGGTGGCTCAGCGGTTTCAGCGCTTGCCTTGCAAGCATGAGGACCCGGGTTCAAACCCCAGCACCACGTACACAACTGAGTGTTGGAGCAACTAAGGCCGTGTGAAAAACTAAATAAAGTTGTTTCTCTCTTTCTCTCTCTCTCTCACTGTCCCTCTTTCTTTAAAAAAAAAAAAAAATAGAAGGAGAGAGCGAGGGAGAATCAATTTTATTTATTTTTTTCCATTTGTCCTTTGTTTCTGACAGCTAGTTGTATATGTGGTGCTGGGGTTTGAAGTTGGGTCCTCATGCATGCCTGGCAAGGACTCACTGCTGAGCAGTGGCTCTAGCCCCTGGGGCCATCATTGTATTATTAAATAATACTATGAAAATGTGGAATTGTCAGATTTCTTTGGTACATGAAAATAATTTGGATTGTTTAATCAAATCTAACCCAAGGAGACAAAATATCTTGTACTACCTCCAATGTAATACCAATTTTATAATTTTATAGATATGATTATTTGGAGAGTTTCATGAAAGAGACCAAAATATTATAAGGATATACACATTTTTCCCCTCAAAAGAAATGGAAATTTGTCTCATTAAATTTCTTGCCTTTTCATTCTAGAAGAACTGGTGAAATATCTACAAAGTATTCTTTTCCTTTTCACTGAGGCCAAGAAATTGTAGGCCTAAGCTTAGTGTATTAGTTGGAGAAACAATTGTATTTTTTCATTGGTTTTGGTTGATTCAAGCCAATGTCTTAGCTGGAACTTCCTCTCCCTATATTTTAACAAAGTGATTGCATCTTTGAAAGAAAAAGATCGAATCATTTCAACTTCACCTTCATAACAAGCTCCGAGAATTTGGGAGAACTGGCTGTTGCTAATAGGCTGTCTTGGAGTAAAACAAGTAGGGCGCTGGAAAAGCAACACAAAAGGGTTAGTAAGTTTCAAAATTCATTCTAATTAAAGACATTAATTAAAAGGTCAAATGTAAATATACTCTATCCATCTAATAAAATGAGAGCTCACAGATTAGGAACTGTCTTTTATTACTTGACATTCAGTTATTAAGAAACCATCATTTAAGCTTTCAGCACTCAGTAATACAAAGGTAACATTTGTCACTATATTTTTCAAGTTACTGGTAGCTGAGGGATATCTATAAGAAATGCACTCTTTAGAAGACATAACTCACATATTTTATAGTCCTATTCTAGAAAATTCATGGTGTTGGCTTGGCTTACTAATTTGATACTGATTTTAGGGATTATCTCAGGCTAGATCCTTTGGTCCATGTGAAAGAAAAGAGTAATACATCAACTTATTAAGCAAACCTTAAGTTACAACTGATCTATGACTTTCTTTTTTTAAAGAAAGAAAAAGAATCATTTTAATTTATTTTTTCATCTGGTCTTTGTTTCACCTACATTTAGCTGTGCATGTGGTCCTGGGGTTTGAATCCAGGTCCTTGTGCATGCCAGGCAAGTACTCTAACCACGGTGCCCTGCTCCAGTCTTGATCTGTGATTTTCTAATTTCTTTTTTTTTTTTTTTTGGTACTGGGGATTGAACCCAAGGGTGAGCCTACCACTGAGCTATATCCCCAGCACTTTTTAGTTTGAGAGAGGGTGTTGCTAAGTTGCCTAGGATATTGCGAAGTTGACTTTCTGATTTTCTTTTTTCTTTTCTTTTCTTTTCTTTCTTTCTTTCTTTCTTTCTTTTTTCTAAGGGAGAGGGACAGTGAGAGAATCAAATTTATTTAGTTTTTCATGTGGCTTTTATTGCTCTGACACTTTGTTGTGTAGGTGGTGCTAGGGTTCAAACCTGCGTTCTTGAGTATGCCACACAAGTGCTATAACTGTTGAGCCACCACTATAGCCCCCGACTTTCTGATTTCCATGTGTCTAAAAAGATGCTATTCTAGGGTTGACTGCTGAAAGTACAAATATACCTCAGGATGTTGGTCTGGTCAGACTTCTCCAGAACCTTCACCACCAAGAGGTTCACAGAGCGGATCACTTGTTGTCCGTCCTCTAGATCTTCAATACGAGAATCCAGCATTAAAGTGATGAGACCATGCATCAGGTCTTTCAGTACTCCAGTGGAGGCTTCCCGGGCCAGGCTTTCTATCTGAAATAGCTATCCAGTCCTAATTGTGTTAGGGAGGTTAAAACTCAATATGTGGAATGAAGAAGACAAACATAGTGGCGTATTCTAATAAACATTCAATTATATTATAGTTTTAAAATCTCAAGAGTTTTAAAAGAAAACAACAAAATTTTATGGAAGTCTTTGGTAATAGCCAAAATTATTATTCTTTTTTTTTCCTTAATCAATTGTACACTTCCTTCCTCTTATGATACCATTGTTTTTTGTACTGGGAACTGAATTCAAGGACGCTTAACTACTGAGCCACGTTACCAGCCCCTTTTTAAAATAATTTTGATACAGGGTCTCACTAAGTTGCTGAAGGCCTCACTAATTTGCTGAGGCTGCATTTGGATTTGCAATCCTATTGCCTTAGCCTCCTGAGCCACTGGGATTATAGGAGTGTGCCACTGTACCCAGCTTATAATAGCATTTTAAAAAAATATATTTTTTTTATATTGGGAACCTTTTGTTTTTCTTTTTAAAAGAGAGGGACAGTGAAAGAGAGAGAGAAAGAGAATCCAATTTATTTAGTTTTTCATGTGGCCTTCTGTTACTTTATTATGAACTCGGTGCTGGATTTGAATTTTTATCCTTGCATACGCCAAAGTGCTGTAACCACTGAGATCCAGCCCCTTATAATAGCATTTTTAATGTGAGCACATTTGTTTGTGAAAAACCAAATAGGGCTTATCATGCCTGATGGAGAAAACTGGCAGGAAGCAGAATTCTGGGTAGCAGGTAAGCATTCTATTTTACTCAAATAATAAAGTAAACTGGTGTGTACCACAACACACAATGTAAGCAGCCGGCACCTTGCCATACTATGTATAGAAAATTTTATCAAATGACTCATGGCAACACCTACACTGACTCTGGTTTGAGAACCTGGGTGGGATGAGAGAGCAAAAGGAAGATCCAATCCAGCAGAAGTGGCTTACCGAAATCATGTTGCCAATGATACAGCTATACAACTTGATGATCTCATCCTTCTCCAACTTCTCATCTGCCATATGTGTATTGTAGATGAGTCTTAACTGCATGAACGTGGCTATCAGGAACTGATCAATGTGGCCAGACATAGCTTCAGCTTTGTCTTCCTGTCTTAGGACTTCATCGATCTGACAACAGAAATTCCAAGATTTATTTCTAAAGTTTCATACTATGTAGCAGAAAAACACTATACAGGACTTCTCTGTAAGAGTATATTAATAAATATATACAATGGAATTCTACTCAGCAATTAGAAACGACACTGCAGCCTTTGAAAGTAAATGGATGGCAAAGGAAGAGAAAGAAATAAATAACAAAAGGAAGAGCTCCATTTACAAGATGAGAAAAGTGAGGCTCAGAAAGCTGAATTGAGGGGCTAGAGCGGTGGCTCAGCGGTTTCAGCGCTTGCCTGGCAAGCATGAGGACCTGGGTTCAAACCCCAGCACCACGTACACAACTAAGTGTTGGAGCAACAAAGGCCATGTGAAAAGCTAAATAAAGTTTAAAAAAAAAATTAAAAAAAAAAAAAAGCTGAATTGAGTCCAAACTCAAATGTCAGAGAGATGGTTAATTTTTTCATCTGTTTTTTATTTTTCCTCCACTTAAGTTATGTATGTGATACTGGGGATCAAACCTGGTTCTTTGTGCATACCAGGCAAGGTCTCCACTGCTAAGCCACCTCCCCAACCCCCACTTTTTAAAATATATTTTTTTGGTACCAAGAATTGAACCCAGAGACACTTAACCAATGAGCCACATCTTTAGCCCTTTAAAAAAATTTTTTTTGAAACAGGGTTTTGCTAAGTTGTGTAGGGCCTCGCTAAATTGCTGAGGCTGGTTTTGAACTTGCAATCCTCTTGTCTCAGTCTCTCAGACTGCTGGGATTACAGGTATGCACCACTGTGCCTTGCAGGTTTTCCACATCTTGATCCAGTATTATTTTTTCTTTTTTTTTTTTAGAGAGAGGGACAGTGAGAAAAAGAATCAGTTTTATTTAGTTTTTCACGTGGCTTTTGCTTCTCCAACACTCCCTTGTGTATGTAGTGCTAGGGTTCAAATCATGTCCTAATGCATGCCAGGCAAGTGCTGAACCACTGAGCCACCGCTCTAGCCCACTGTTTTTTGTTGTTGTTGTTTGTTTAGTAAACTGACTGTCACTAATGATAAAACAGACATCTCTAATACACTAGTATAAGAATACCTTTTTTGTGGGGGGAGTGTTGAACTCAGGGTCTCAGGCATATTAAGCACATAAAAATAATTTCACATGATTATATAAATAACACCCAAAGACCACCAAGGTCACTCTTCAGTTATTTTCCTTTTGAGCAGTTTGTATGTAGGGGTGGGGAGCACCACAATGTCAATGGTGCCCCCTGGTGTTGTGGAAGTTATGGTTTTACTTTTATTTATCTCTTTATTTATGCATAATTTTATGTAACTGGGACTATTTACCAATGATGTTTCAACATGAACACCATAAAAAAATTTATTTATTTTTAGGGAGGCTTACTCCTGGCATATATAATTTCATGTTTACAATATCACATACAATCTCATTTACATTTATACAGATAGTGTAATGTTTCAGGCATTGCTGATCCTATAATAAGATTATTGCTGGGTGTGGGGGGTGCATACCTACAATACCAGTAGCTTGGGACGCTAAGGCAGGAAGATCATGAGTTTAAGGCCAGCCAGCAATTTAGCAAGGCTCTGAGCAACTTAACTAGACCCTGTCTCAAAATAAAAAATAAAAGGGTTGGGGATGTGATTCACTGGTTAAGTGCCTTGGGTTCAATCCCTGGTAACACCTCCCACACCAAAAAAAATTATAAACCAGGCATGATGGTATATACCCGTAACAATCCCAGCACTCAGGAGGTTGAGGCAGGAGGAACACAGGCTGAGGTCAGTCAAGGCAACTCAGTGCAACCCTGCCTCAAAATAAAATAAAAAGGCCTGGGGGTGTAGCTCAGATAGTGGTAGAATATACTTTTCTGCATCTAGTTTTCTAACTCAACAGAAAATTATGGAACATCCCTAAAGTCATCAGGAATAATCTGTTTTGTTTTAATTTTTTTTTATTTTTATTTTTTTATTTTAAAGAGAGAGGGATAGTGAGAGAGAGAGACAGAGAAAGGGAGAAACAACTTTAGTTTTTCACATGGCCTTAGTTGATCTAACACTTAGTTGTGGACGTGGTGCTGGGGTTTGAACCCGGGCCCTTGCACTTGCCAGGCAAGCGCCGAAACCGCTGAGCCACCGATCCAGCCCTGTTTTTTTTTTTTTTTAAAGAGAGAGAAGGACAGTGAGAGAGAGAGATACAATTTTTTTTAATTTAGTTTTTCACATGGCCTTTGTTGCTACAAGACTTCGTTGTGTACGTGATGCTGGGGTTCAAGCTCACATACTCACGCATGCCAGTAAAGCACTGTAACCACCAAGCCACCGCTCCGGTACAGGAAAAAAAAAATTTTTTTAAGAGAGAAGGACAGTGTATGAGAGAGAGAGACACAGAGAATCAATTTTTTATTGAGTTTTACACATGACTTTCATCGCTCTGACACTTAAGTTGTGTAAGTGGGTGCTGGGGTTTGAACCCGTATACTTGCGCATGACGGGTAAGTGCCATAACCACCAAGCCACTGCTCCAGCCCCCATAATCTGTTTTTAAAGGTTGCCTACATCCCAAGTATGCATGAACCAAAAATCTTTTGAGAGAGGAGGGCTGGAGTGGTGGTTCAGTGGTTGTGGGGCTTGCTTGGCATGCGTGAGGTCGTGGGTTCAAACTCCAGCACCACATGCACAACGAAGTGTCAGATCAACGAAAGTCATAGGAAAAACTAAATAAAATTGATAAAGAAAAAAAGGGCTGGAGTGGTGGCTCGGCAGTTATGGTGCTTGCCTGGCATTCGCGAGTGCCCAGAGTTCAAACCCCAGCACCATGTACACAATAAAGCTGCATGAAAAACTAAATAGAAATTGTTTTTCTCTTTCTCTCACTCTCTCTTAAAAAAAAAAAAAAAAAGAGGGGGGGGATAGTGGGAGAGAAAGAATCAATTTTATTTAGTTTTTCATCAGAGTTACTACTATTCTTTCTCATTGCTTTTGTTACTACTATCTTGATTTTTTTTGAGAGAGAGAGAAAAAAAGAATCAGTTTTATTTATGTTGTTCATCTGGCCTTTGTTTCTCCGACACCTGTTGTGTATGTGGTGCTGGAGTTTGAACCCAGGTCCTCAAACTTGCTAGGCAAGTGCTCTAACTGCTAAGCTACTGCTCTAGCTCTCTGACTTCTAAACTGATAAAAAGTTTGCAAAAAATTTTTATTATTTTTTGTGTAGCTTAAAAAGAAATCTTTTCCTACTTTGAAGTCAAAGATATTCTCCAATTTAGTTTTGTTTCTCAAATCTAGGACTTTATAATCTATCTGAAATTTATCTTATTGTAAGAAACAGCCAACTGCTCATCTCATGGAAATGATGAGTCCCACCAATAGCTACTGATTAATCAACATTTACCAAGAGATTTTTTTTTTTTTTTTTTTTTTTTTAAAGAGAGGGACAGTGAGAGAGACAGAGAAAGAGAGAAACAACTTTATTTAGTTTTTCACATGCCCTTAGTTGCTCTAACACTCAGTTGTGTACATGGTGCTGGGGTTTGAACCCGGGTCCTCTTGCTTGCCAGGCAAGCGCCAAAACCGCTGAGCCACCGCTCCAGCCCCTTACCAAGAGATTTTTAATGTCCTTATTTCTTGGCCAGGACAGTATCTTTTTTTTTTTTTTTTAATTTTTTAAAGAGAGAGGGACAGTGAGAGAGAATCAATTTTTTATTTAGTTTTTCATGTGGCTTTTGGTGCTCTGACACTTTGTTGTATAGATGGTGCTGGGGTTCAAACCTGTGTCCCCACGCATGCTAGGTAAGTGCCATAACTGCTGAGCTACCAGTCAAGCCTCTCCCATCATACTTCTTGTCAAGAAGCCCCCATATGATGTAGTCACCATCAGCCTCTCAAACTTCATTCTACACTAATATTTTCCTCCTTGCACATGTCTAAACACACATGAACCTTTCAACATTTCCTTGAATAGGGCAAGCTCACTCCTATCCATTTGGAATGTTCTTAGCTCTGATCTGCATATCCCTGTTATGAAGTCTTCCCCTGATTACTCACTCAGTCTAATTAACTATGCAGTTCCTCTCCCATCACTCCATCTTCACACAGTAGTTAGTACTATCTGATATCTTCTTGTCTCTGTCCACTAAATTCTAAGTAAGTTCCATGAGAGCTGGTCCTTACAGTTTACTGCTGTATCTCTAGTCTTTGGTGCATGAATACAGTTATAAAAATGTAAGCTTCTATTAAAGCTATGTATGTCCTTTGAGGCAGGTGATGACTGAATGGCTTCTGTACACTTTCTTCATCATAATAGTGACTTGGCTGGGGTGCAATCCATCATTCTCATAGTCTTTATGTCCATCAGTGGAATTACTATCATGGGGAACACTTCCATTACCTGTGTAAGAGCTTGGATACTTGTGTTGATGTCACCACTGGCTACCTGGGAGATAATGAAATTGATTGTGGATGCTGTATTACTGTGCATATCATCGAAGTGTGGAGAAACAGCTCGGATCCTAGAGAGCAGAGCAAAGGGAAAAATTCAATCTCTATTACAAAACATTTCAATAAGTGGGAATTATGTAATTCCCTTCTAGACCCAGGTAAAAAACTGCTATCAGTCAGACAGTGTAAGTTCTAAAAAGTTTTAACTGCACATTCCCACAGAAGGCTCTCTTCAGATATATTCTTTGATGATCATGAATTGTGTGTGTGTGTGTATAAATATAATCTTTTTTTTTTTTTTTAAGTACCAAGGGTTGAATCTAGGGGTGCTTAACCACTGAACCACACCTCCAACCCTTTTTATATTTTATTTTGAGACAGAGCCTAAGTTGCTGAGGCTATCCTCAAACTTGTGATCTTAACTGCCTCAGCCTCCCAAGTAGTTGGGACTACAGGTGTGTGACACCCAGAGGCTTATACTTAAACGAATAAGTTGAACTTACTTGGGTTCAGGAATAAGGACTGGTTCAAAAATGTCATCCAGTTTGTGCTGGACAAGTTCTGGCATTTCACATCGGACTGTACCATTGTCATTCTCAATCTCATCTAGATCCAGCTGGAATTCTCGGCGAACCATCTGGGCTGCCTCAGGATGCCCACTCATGCTTCGGGCTTGGCTAAGGGAAGCAAAAAGAGGCTCCTGAACTTGACAGACTTCTTAACCAAAGGGTAAGAGTAGAACTGCCAGCTGCCTCAAAGCTTCAAGACAGATGTTCAACTTCTGGTTTCAGCCCCCCTGAATAATTCAAATCCTTAAGTCTCAGAAGGATACCTTAGGCAAAAGCACTGGTTCATGAATGTCCTAAGAAAGCAGATAGCTTTAGCTTGTACTTATATTACCAGCCAAGATATAAAGCATTATCATTAATTTGCTAAAGTCAACAACAAATCTTGTACTTCTATTCCATATGGAACAGAAAATAAAGTTTTCTTATAGTAATTCAGAAAGCACTACTTATGGGCAAAAAATATAAGAAAAATCTAGACTGGCTGGTTTTTTTCCACCAAATTAACCAGAGTTTAAATTTTTCTTAATCATAAACATTGCATCATTCCAGGCAATACTTAGTATATTTTTATACTTTGAAGGACAGTTACCCTTTTTAAGCAGTCACTCTTAACAGGTCAGGGCCAGCATTATATCTCAGAAATAGGTATGCAACGTTTCCAAATTCAAATTGGTTAAAATTATGCTCATGACACAACCCAAAATAGAGCTGTCTTGCTTGGAAGGCAGTATTTTGAGTCCAATTCTGGGTTGCATGCTTTTTATTTAGCCTTATCTCAAGAACAGGAACCTGAGCACAACTAAATATAACACAAGGAAAAAGGCAAATCAATCTTTTAGCCACGTGATATTTAGTTGCCATTTCTGCTAGCTACTGGACTTTTAATGGAAGGCCTGATATTTATGAACACCCTCTACACTGGTTATGACTCTAAGTCAGTCACCCTCCAGAGGGGATGAATCCATGTCAGAAGTTAGAAAGATATAAGAGCCCTGCTAATGATAAATTAGCAGGCAGTACTTACATCCTATAAGTGCGATACATAATTCTGTCCACGGAAAAGCAGTGAAAGAAGGCACAAGACCATTTAGAAGTGGTTTTGAGACAAAGACAAAGACAATGAAGACTGAAAGATTAAACATCTGGTTACAAGACATTTACCCAGACATTCTGTCATGCATGATAATGACAAGAACTCAAGATTATGTTACAGGACAAGCTCTGAGCACACAAAGCTAAGTCCATAGAGATGTTCTCAGAATACTGTCTCCATCCACATACTTGAGTTTGGAGGACATGTCCTCAGCTGGTCCCTTGCGTAGCATGTTAGCATTGGAGCTTATGTTCTGTGTGCGCTGAGGTTTCTCTTCCATCTGTTTTACTGGTGCCGCAGAGGGCCTTTTTGCTGATCGCTTAATTCTCTCCTCAAGCATACTCATATCCTTTTCAGAAAGCTGTAAGAGACCAAACTTAACCTTATTAGCATATCCAACTATTAAAATATGTGGAGAGGGGCAGGAGAGGTGGCTCAGTGGTAGAGCACTTGCCTGCCATGCACGAGGTCCTGGGTTTAATCCCTAGCACCACATACACAAATAAATAAAGGAAAACCAAACAAACAAAATAAAACAGATGAAAAAAAATTTTTCTCTCGCTCTCAAAAAAAAAAAAAAAAAAAAAAAAAAAAAACCCCAAAGAACCAAACAAAACAAAAAAGCAGAGAATTAAAAACCCAATTGATTGGAGGACTCAAGATTTATCCATTTTCATACCAGAGTAAATAGAAGTTACTATATTAGAAAAAGTTTACTTTCACATGGCTTTCATTGCTCTGACAGTTGTTGCTGGGGTTTGAACCCACGTACTTGGGCATGCCGGGCAAGCGCTGTAACCGCCAAGCCACCACTCCAGCCCCATAAGTTTCTTTCAAAACACTACATTATTAAATCAACTGCTATTAATACTGGCCTAGTTATAATAACAGTTAAAAACGAAACAGAGGATACAAAAATAAACTGATAACTATGATTTTATAAAAAGGTAAAAAATTAGATAAAGCTTCCTTATATTTGTTTTGTTAATACTAACTAGCTATGTGGACTACGGACAAGAATTTTCACTTCTGGTCATTTGTAAAATTTCTACCTGCTTTATTTCCTTCAACAAGGTGATATTATGGATTTGATTAGATAGAAGCAAAATAACTTCAGCACAGCGTATACAGATGGTACTACGATGAGGTAACTGGAGTGAAGAACTGAGGTCTAGCCACAGTAGTGACTAGCTCAAAGGAAGCAAAGAGCCGGAGGCAGAACCTAATGTGCCTGAAAAAGTGGCTTGCAGCTATAGCTCAACATGGTTTCTTTTCTTTCTTTCTTTCTTTTGAGAGAGAGAGGGAGAGAGAAAAAGCAAGGAAAGATAGAATCAACTTTATGTTTTTTTATCTGGCCTTTGTTTCTCTAATACTTAGGTGAGTATGTGGTGCTGGGGTTTGAACCTGAGCACTTGCATACGCAAGCATTCCAACCACTGAGCCACCTCTTCAGTCCCAACATGGTTTCTTTTTGAGATGGAGTCTTGCTATTTTGCCCAGGCTAGCCTCAAACTCACAATCTTCCTGCCTCAGCCCCCAGAGTACTTAGGTATACTGGGATGCGCCCTGTACTTATACAGATTATAAGATGCTTGTGATCTGATAGGTACCAGTAGTTGCACTGTCCCTAAGGGAATTCTTATTAACTGAAAATCAAATGTATTAAAAATTATAGAACAGATTGCCACATAGAATTTAAGTCCTAGACTAGCTCAGATTTCTTGATTTATAAATAGTTCTTATGTCTAAAGCAAACTGCTATAAATAGAATACACGGAAAACAAAAATCTGATTTCCAGTAAAACAAAGCCTAAATGTCCTTTAATAATCAGAAGCCTCAAGTATCTATCTGGATTCTAGGATACATTGATGGGTTGAGTTTACTAACAAGTGGTAAAACTTAAGTATAATTGATATTGCAGGAAACTTGGCACCTAAGATATCTTGGAATTCTTTTTACAACATGCTGATAATACCCTGAGAAAAGTCACTCACATTTCCAATCAGTTTGAACACTTGATCTCCATGTACATTATACACTGTTACAATAGTGTTGAGGGCAGCATTGCGTACAGCGTTGTCACGGTCTCCGATGTGAATAGCAATCTCCTTCAAGGCTTTTCCTGGGGTTGGTTGGCAAACATTCATGCCATAGGACTCAACTAGACACCCCAGCTCCTCTAGGCACTCTGTTGGGGGAGAAGGGCTAGATTACTGAGATTCAAAACACATCCGGCATACAGACGTCTTACTAGATAGATTTCCTTTGGCATACATGAAAGACTAAACTTTTATTCAGGCTCTACCTAGTTTTTTATTTTTTTTTTCTTGTATACTGCCTCTTCTCAATGAAACAATAGTGTTATAACAAGTACTCCTGAAAGAAAGGGATTCCTGCGAGTCAGATGGCCCCTGTGCACTTGATTTTGTCATCAGGGTGGTACTGAATGGTGCCTGTATCACCTGATACCATGGCTCCACCAGTGTGCAACTCATCACTCTCACAGTCTAAATCAAAACATTGGAATCAACTACACAGACACTAAAGAAATGTCCTTGTGCATCTATAAACTATTGCTTCTAGGGGTCACTGTTTAGAGACTCACATCTTGATTTAAATTGTGTAGGGATGGAGGTGTATCTCAGTGGTAAAGCACTTGGCTAGCATGCTCAAGCCTCTGGGTTTGATCTTCTGCATAACAATAAAAATAAATTAATTAATTAAATTCTTTGCTTCACCTGCTCTCTGCTTAGAGTTTTTGGATTTGGTTCCTTCCATGATGAAAGGGAACATCTTGCTGGCTGGGTAGACAAGGCACATCCGGTTTAGGATGGCACGAACATCTTTACGAATGACATCCTTTGGTTCTCCAACCTAGTCAAGGAGGAAAATAATGATTAAGCAAGACCTTTTCTGAGTAACAGTGGCCACCTCATGCATTACTATATCTTGAAGAAGGAGGGCATGAGGATGAGTGGTGGAAGGTATCAACATACAATAAAAGAAAAAGGGAGAGGAAATAAATATACAGGAACTGAAGTCAGCTGAGAGATGACTTCTCCCAGGGTGAGAACAACACTTTACCTTGAGGATAAGATAAGGAATGAAGGAAGATGCTTCATTCTCAGTAAGATGATATTCCTCCTCACTTAGCAGGGTGAAAAGCAGTTTTAAATATTCCAGTGCTTTCATTAGGACGCTTGTATTGGTGTCAAAAAACCGTAGAGTAAGCCATTTTAAAATAAGATCCAGGCAACCAATGACACCTTCTTTTTCACTCTCCAAGTGCTTAAAATAAACAAAACTCCCGTAAATAAGAGTATATATAAACTTAAATTCTATCAGGAAGTACTTTTTAAATTTTATTGCATCCTAAAGAGAAGGCTAGATTTTTAAGCCTTCAAGTAAGACCTAGAAGCACAGATACTTATTCTATCAAATAAGAACTAAGAACATGGTACATTGTACCACTTCCTTCAAGGCATACAGACTTCAGATTATTTTACAGTGCTTGGTATTTTATTTTATTTTTGGTACTGGGGATTGAACCCAGTGATGTTTAACCACTGAGCTACATCCCAAGCCCTTTTTATTTTATATATTAAGACAGGATCTTGCTGAGTTGCTTAGGGTCTAAGTAGCTGAGGCTGACTTTGAACTCATGATCCTCCTGCCTCAGCATCCCAAGTCACTGGGGTTATAGGAATACAACACTGTGCCCAGCAGGGCTCAGTATTTTCACATGACAGAGATATAAGCCTATTTATCTAGTGCAGACTTACATCAACCATGACTGCCAGGGCTTTATTGTGATGCTGAAAGTCTGAGTGAAACATCTCATCTTGTAACCATTTAGCCACACAGCTAGACATCTGAGTCTTTAGTTGTTCAATGTATTCATCCCGTGGGGTGGTAAAATTCCATTTCAGCACCTGAAAAAAATAAATAAATAAAGGCTAGCTATAAATTCTTAATGAAATGAAATAGCCTTATTTAAGGCAGCTGCAGGATTCAGCTTAGTAGGATACATATACACATACATACACACACACATTTTTTTTCTTTCTTTTTGGTACCAGGGATTGAACCCAGAAGTGCTGCACCACTGAGCAACATCCCAGTCTCTTTTACTTTTTTATTTTGACATAGGGTCTCACTAGGTTGCTTAGGGCCTTGCTAAATTGCTAAGGCTGGCTTTGAACTTGTGATCTTCCTGCCTCAGGCTCTTGAGTTGCTGGGATTTATAAACATGCACCATTCATGCCTGGCAATAGAATATTTTTTTAGTTAAATAAGATTCTTTTGTAATTAAAGAGGAATACAAATTGTCAATTAAAGAAGTCACATTTCTGGAAGCTTATCAACTGTGATAATAATTGCTCAAAATAATTTTGAGCAATCTTTACTAGAAAAATCAATATTACAGTTGTATCATACAGTGGAACATGGCACTACTTTAATAAGAGTAAAAAATTTAAATATCAAAATTAAAAATGCACATACCATTTTGGGTATTTAATACAGATATGTGCACAAAGACTTACATTCAAGATGCTTATGGCAGCACAGCTTGTATTGTGAAGGAGGAGAAGCAACCTAAATGTTCAATATAGTGGACTGGGGATAAAGAAGATATATATATATATATATATATATGTATAATGTACCAATAAAAAGAAGATACACACACAATGATCTTTAAGATATTTCAAACATTATTAAAAGAAAAGGACATATAAACAGTATGATATTCTTATCTGTATAAAAAGAAGGGTATTTTAAAATATATATGATTCTATGGTAAGAAATATTTCTAGAGAAATGCAGAAAAAACATTGTACTAGATTCTCTGTGCAAGGAGACTGTAAAGGAAGATCTGCTTTTCATGGATGCTTTAAATATTACACTCTGGGGTTGGAGCGGTGGCTTAGCAGTTGAAGTGCTTGCCTGGCATGCATGAGGAACCAGGTTTGAACCCAGCACACACAACTAAGCATATACAACAAAGTGTTGGAGAAACAAAGGCGGGATAAAAAAATAAAGTTGATTTTCTCTTTCCTCTCTATCACTCTCTTCCTTTCTCTCTTTAAAATACATACATACGTACTATACTCTGCACTTGTTGTGTGGTTTGAATTTTCTTTTTTCTTTTGGGAGGGTACTGGAGATTGAATCCAGCCAGGGGCACTTAACCATAACCACATGTCTAGCCCTCCCTTTTTTAAAAATTTAATAAGATTTTATTTTTCAATATAGTTTTACATACTGAAGGAGTTTGTTGTTACCACTTTCACAATCCTATATTCCACCTTTAGCCTCCCCATCCTCTGCCCTTTCTTTCAGCCCCTTCCCTTTCTCCATGCCCCCCAATCCATAGTCTGTGAGGTTGCCCCCAGTTCAGCTGGTAATCCATGTTTGCTGAGTCTTGTCTAAACTAATTCCCAGCCCTTTTTTAAAAAAAATTTAAATCTTGAGACAAGGTCTCAGGTGCTTATGGCCTCGCTAATTTGCTGAGGCTGGTCTTGAACTTGTGATCCTCCTGCCTCAGCCTCCTGAGTTGTGCAGATTACACACGTGCCACTGTGCCTATCTGAATTTTCATTTTTAAAGACATATGTAAACTGAGCTGGTACAGAGGCGCATACCTATAATCCCAGTGAAATGGGAGGCGAAGTCAGGAGAATCACAAGTTCAAGGCCAACCTCAGTAAATTAGTGAGGCAGCCCTAAGCAACTTCGTGAGACCCTGTTTCAAAAAAAAAAAAGTGATGTAGTTTCAGTAGTAAAGTGCCCCTGGATTCAATCCCCAGTAACAAAACACATACACACAAAAAACAACAACAACAAAAAAAATCCAAAACAAAGTATAAATTGGTTGCAGTAGTGCACACCATAATCCTAGCTACTCAGGAGGCTGAGGCAGGAGGATTTCAAGTTTGAGGCTTACTTGGATAATTTAGAAAGACACTGTCTCAAAAATAAAAATGGCTGGAGATGTAGCTCAGTGGCAGAGGAGCATGAGAGCTCATTCCCCAGTATTGCAATAAATGAACAATTTACGTATTTTGGGAAAAACAAATTTTAAACACCCAATAAAACCAAACAGCATAAAAGACATGATGTTGTTTTGTTTTGCTAAGGATCAAACCCAGGGCCTTAAGTATGTCACCGAAGAGCTCTACCACTGAGCTCAAGGAAAGTAATTGATCTAGTCAAATATACAGTCATAGGGGGCTGGAGCAGTATCTCAGTGGTTATGGCGCTTGCCTGGCATGTGTGAGGACCCAAGTTCAAACCTCAGTACCACGTACACAACAAAGTATTACAGCAATGAAAGTCATGTGAAAAACTAAATAAAAAATTGATTCTCTCCTTCTCTCTCACTGTCCCTCTCTCTCTTTAAATAAAAAAAAAAGCGGATTTGGTGACTATATTTTATAAATATATAATTTTTTTTTAAAGAAAAGGGTACAGTGGGAGAAAGAGAGAGAGAGAAAGAGAGAAACAATTTTTATATAGTTTTTCACATGGCCTTCGTTGTGTACATGGTGCTAGGGTTTGAACTCGTGTATCACGCATGTTGGGCAAGTGCTGTAACTGCTGAGTCACTACTCCAGCCCCTATAATTTTTTTTTCAAAGAGAGGAAGGTACAGTGAGAGAGAGAGAGAGAGAGAGAAAGAGAGAATCAATTTTTATTTAGTTTTTCATGTGGCCTTTGCTGCTCCAAGACTTCATTGTATACGTGGCGCTGGGGTTTCAACTCCCGTACTCATGCATGCCGGGCAAGCACCGTAACTTTTGAGCCACTGTTCCAGCCCCTATATCTTTTTTTTTTTCAAAGAGAGAGAGGGACAGTGTGAGAGAGAGAGAGAGAGAGAGAGAGAGATTAATTTTGTTTATTTTCTTATGTGACTTTTGTTGCTCCGATACTTTGTTGTGTACGTTACGGGGGCTGGAGTGGTGGCTCAGTGGTTACTGGGTTTGCCTGGCATGTGCGAGGACATAGGTTTGAACCCCAGAACCACATACACAATGAAGTGTTGGAGTGATGAGAGCCACAAGAAAAACTAAATGAAATTGATTCTTTTTCTCACTGTCCCTCTCTCTTTAAAAAAGAAAACAAAAAAAGATATTATATAAAAAAAGATAAAGTAGTAACTGGGCACAGTGGCATATGCCTATAATTTCAGTGACTTGGGAGGCTGAGATGGGAGGATTGCAAGTATGAACCTCAGCAACTTAGCGAGACCCTGTCTCAAAGAAAAAAAAAAGTAGTAGTCCACTGCATGTGCCAAGTTGATTAAAAACTAATGAATAGGGACTGGAGTGGTGGCTCAGTGGTTAAAGTGCTTGCCTGGCATGTTCAAGGACCTGGGTTCAATCCCCAGCACCACATATACAACTAAATGTTGGAGAAATGAATACTAGATTAAAAAATAAATTGATTCTCTTTCTCTTTTTAAAAAGAAAAAAAACCCCCCAATAAATGCTTTCTATTGTTTGATAAAAACAAAACCAAAAGACTAGAAAATTATTTCTTTATAGAGGAAAAGCATGCAATAGGTCCTTATAGTTCCTTTTGTATGGATTACCGTTCCCATGCAATAACTTTAGAGAAAGAATAAGATAATGTATAAGCAAAAGATTCAGTTAATTACCAGATATTTCACAATATGAATTTCATGCAGAGAGCAAAACTATTTTTGAATAACAGAATAAACTAAAAGCAATCAAAAAACTCTTAAAAAAGATTCTTGAAACTTCCTTACCTTCAATCCTTTTTCATCTTTCATCCTTTGTTCCTTTCCATTTGGAATAACAATAAAAATAGGACCAGATTTGTCTTCATCTTCCTTTAAGCTGGTTTTGCTTGGCACTTTCTTGCCTTGTGCACTCTACAACCAAAGTTCAGGGATATTGATTAGCTAGGCCACTTTTGCATAATTCGATGTTGCTGCCTAGGGAATGGGTAGTTTTACAGAAATCAGAGTCACCTCTCTATATTATATTCCAACATGAAAGAAATAGATGAGTTACAAAATCTTGCATTTCATGTGTTTTTGAACAGTTTTCTCTAGACATAACTATTGGTTAGCTCTTGAGCTGGCAAGAAATATAGTTGGGGGGCTGGAGTGGTGGCTCAGCGGTTATGGTGCTTGCCTGGCATGTGCAAGGATGTAGGTTCAAACCCCAGCAATAAATATACAACAAAGTGTCGGAGCAACAAAAGCCACATGAAAAAAATAATTAAAATTGATTCTTTCTCTCACACTGTCCCTCTATCTTTAAAAGAAAGGAAAAGAAATAAAGTTGGAAAAGCTATTACTTCCCATTAGTCTGCATCATAGACTATTTTTGTTTATTGGAGAGTTCTTTGCTTTATTGGAATTGTCAATACTATTTTATATTTCCATATTAATAATATTAACACATTTCACATCACTTCTTTGAGAAAGTCTTTTATTTCTCTCTATATTTATTTAATGTACCTCTATCAGAGCGACATAATTAGAGACCTTTTGAATTTTCCCCTAAAGTTCGTAGAAATACTTTAATGCCTAAGTCATTAAAGTGGTTTTTAAATATAATTTAAGATTTGGATAGAAAGAAAATAGTGAATAATAGTACATATAATTAACGTAAAATTCAAATTTCATTACCAGAATATTAGTATAAATGTAGCAGGAGTATACTATTTCTAGTTGGCCAGAATTTCTTTCTAGTCTAAACACTGAAGTCATTCAGTCAAAACAAATATGAGCTTGCTTACATAACATTGTTTGTAAACTGCAAAAGACTGGAAAAAAATTATGACACTTAAAACAGAGTCAAAAATACTTCAAAGTACTTGTGATCAAAATACCAAAATAAGCACTGGCTCAATTTAGGATAAGGAAGGAAAGACAGGAAAAGAACAATTTCACTGGATAGTTTAGAAGATAATTACCCACTTAAATTAACTCAAAAGTTAAAGAACCCAAGTATAGTATAGAGAATAAAAATGGACAACTATAACATAGAAGAATGACTAGAAAGTACCTACTCTATGATGGGAATATGATAATAAATGTACAAAGTAATAATCTCATTTTTTTTAATCCATTGCATATAGTTAAGAAATTGTTTTCTCCATTTAGATTTATTATTATTCACACAATTCTGCAATCTTCTTTTTGTAATCAATAGTCTGAATATAGTGACCAGCTCTGAATACAGAAACTGATAATTTGCTGTGATTCAGAAAATTAAAAGAAAAATTTAAGATGAAACATGAATATATTTCTTTAAATCATCCAACTCTGCACAATTATTGAAAGGATCAGCGATTAAAGTCTCACCGGTGTGGGCACAAAAAGTATTTCCTTGCAGACTAATCAGAGCACCTTTTAGAATCTCATGACTTAACCCAACTGGAAGGAAGCTAATTACCATTCTTCTCTCAAATCCAAATCAGCCTAAAGCGATCATTCTGCCAGAGCTTAAATATGCTTTCCTTCTTTTTTCACTACTGCAAATCTTCCTTATAAATCTGTAGGACAGGAACCATGACAGCACCTCATGAGAGCAGTGTCTGTAATTCGGTCTTATTTAAAATGGACTGGGAATGCAGCTCAGTGGTATAGTGCCCTGGGTTCAAAACCAATACTTTAAAAAAAAAAGATGGTGATGTTCTATTTACAATACAACGTTGTGTAACAGAATGACTCAGTATGTAAAACACATACAAAAGCAAATCTGCATCTAAGTATGTAGAGTTAACACACCTTTACTTTAGAGGAAATCCCTGGAGCTTTGGCCTTTTTCGGATCAGGTTTAGCTTCTGTGGTGCTGGAAACGGCATCTTCAACAGGTGCTTTGAGGGAAAAAAAAAAAAAAAAAGGCATGTATGTAATGTAACTGTAAATTCTAACTAATAACCCTGTATTCTGGTCAGGTTAAATATAATAATGAGAAAACCAGCAGTCTTTTTTTTTTTTTAAGGAGAGATGGGGGGGAGAGAGAGAGAGAGAATGAGAGAGAGAGAGAGAGAATCAATTTTATTTAGTTTTTCATGTGGCTTTCGTTGCTCTGATACTATGTTGTGTTGGTTTGAACCCATGTCCTCGTGCATGCCAAGCAAACTCTGAAAACACTGAGCCACCACTTCAGCCCCCAAAAGTAGCAGTCTTAAATCAGTTTATAAGGTGTTTGTACTTTCAGTTAGATTGTTTTTTCCCTAGTCTTTTTTCTCCCCAAATTCCTATTTCAGGATAACCTTAAGCAAGCAATTCATGCCAGGCACAGTGGCTTATACTTCTAATCCCAGAGACTCAGTAGGCTAAAGCAGAACGATCACTAGTTCAAGGATAGCCTCAGGGGCTGGAGTGGTGGCTCAGAGGTTGGAGTGCTTGCCTGGCATGAGCAAAAATCTGGGTTCGAGCCCCAGAACCACATACACAACTAAGAGTCAAAGAAATAAAGGTGAGATGAAAAACTTTCTCTCTCTTAAAAAAAAAAAAAGGGGGGGGGCGTTGGGGATTTAGCTCAGTGGCAGAGCGCTTGCCTAGCATGCGCAAGGTCCTGAGTTCGGTCCTCAGCCCTGAAAAAAAAAAAGACAGCCTCAACAACTGTTGCTGGGATATAGCTCAGTGGGATAAAGTGCTCCTGAGTTCAATCTCCAGTACTGGGGGTCTGGGAAGAAAAGAAAATTAATTCAGAAAATCTACATCTCCTTTAATAATATTTAAGCTGTAGTGGCATATGCCCGTAATCTCAGCATCTAGGGAAGCTGAAATAGGAGGATAAGGTTGTGGCCAGCCTTGCCAACTTAGTGAGACCCTTTCTGAAAATAAAAAATAAAGGATTGGGAATGTAGCTAAGTGGTAAAGCCCAGGCTTCAATATCCAGTACCAAAAACAAAAACAAAACAGCAAAAAACCCTAGTTTTAAAATTATTTTCTAAATAAGGGTTAAAAAATCACATTTTTCCAGATTAATACTTTGTTAATTGTAGTATCCATCATTTTTGAAACTGAGATTTCATTACCAAAGACAATGGAACTGAGATTCATTATCTTCTACATAGCAATTCCAAAAAATGTTGAAGAGTAATATACTTTGATACCAAGATGCAAATTTCTAACTCTATAGCATCAAAATTGCTAACCCACTAAAAAGAAGAAAATTGTTTTGTTTAAGCTGGAAATGTTTAAATGAAATATTTTGTTTAATCTAGAAATCTTTAAGTGAAATACTTGTAGGTCACGCATTACAAAATTTTAATATTAGAATGAAGAAACTGAGAATTTTCCTTTAAAGATTAGCAGTGGTAGGGTGTGCTTAGTACATACAAGGCCTTGGGTTTATTTATTTTTTTATTTTTTTTATTTTTTAGAGAGAGAGAGAGAGAGAGAGACAGTGAGAGAGACAGAAAGAAACAACTTTATTTAGTTTTTCACATGGCCTTCTTTGCTCCAACACTTAGTTGTGTACGTGGTGCTGGGGTTTGAACCCAGGTCCTTGTGCTTGCCAGGCAAGCGCTGGAGCCACTGCTCCAGCCCCAAGGCCATGGGTTTAATTCACAGCACGCGTGCACACATATGCACACCCCAGTAAACATTTGAATAGAAAATAAATAGCAAGCAGGCAAGTGTGGTGAAGGAGAACTCATTGTGACTAAGTAGAATTTTAAGCTGGCTTAGGCACTGGCTGCCTATTTGTCCTTATGCAAGTCCCTAACCTTTGTGTTTCCTCATCTGCTAATCAAGTGATTTAAACTAGATGTTCCCAATTATTACTTTAACTACAATACGCAGTGGCAGAAAATAGTTGTAGAAATCTTAAAAACAGTACGGAAAACTTCGAGAAAGCAGTAATTCAATGTGTTACACCAAAATACCTTTCTAGACCTGGAAACCAAATTAGTCATCTTCATATCCTTAGCTCAGTTAGGGCACAGTACTTGACTAATGTCTAAGGAATGAGTAAGAGAGAGGACTTGGGATCTAGACTGTGAGGAAATACAATAAAAGGATGAAAACTGGGTATTATTTTAGAGTTCCTTTAGGTTATTTTCTTTCCTCTCAACCATCTCCAAACAGAGTTACCTGACACAGGCTGGAATTTGGCTGGAGCTGATCCTCCCATTGGTTTGGATGTTGCTTTAGCAGATGCGGCAGGCTTGGCTGGCATGTTAGCTTTGGCTTTCTCTAGCATGGCCAATACTTGATCTTTAGAAGTTGGCTAGAGAGACAATGTAACATAAGTGAGATGTGACATAAATGATGCACTCATAGTAAGCTTACTAACAGATAACACTGTCAAATGATTGAGCTCCTACTTTTGAAATACCAATGAAGGGAGACAGCACACAGAGCAAGAGAAGTAATACACATTATGAAGTCACACTCAAGTTGCTATCATTCTAGAAGGTCATAGTTTTCACCCCTGTGGAGTTGGCAGACTCTCAAAAGTTCTATAATGCTAATTTTTTTATTTTTGCGCTCATTAGGATTTCACAGCAGGTAATATGATCTTTTGCTTATATAAATTCATGTTTAATATTTTACCAATGGCTTTTAAAAGCAGCAGCAACAAGTAGTACCTTTAGTTTCCCAGTAGCCTTGGCCATTTTTTCATATCCTAAATGCATCATAAAGAATGGCAAAGCATCTTGGGCCTTTTTTCGTACATCTCCATTTCGATCTTCTAGGCAGGAATAAAGATGAGGAACACAAAGAATAAGGTCTGTAGGAGTGGAGCGAAGAGTAGGTAGTTTCTCAGCCAGCCAGCCTAGAAGCTGCCAAAAGAAAGAAAGATTGGTTGCACACTTCAAGTGGAAAACTGTTATTATTTGTGATCTCAGACTTAATGATTTCTTTAGTAACTAACATTGAATTAGTTCTTATAGTGCAACTTCCTAATATGAAATCAGTATTTTCATTGTTCAGGAAGTGTTATATTGCTGGGTGCAGTAGTGCATGCTTATAATCCTAGCAACTCAGCAGGCTGAAGCAGGAGGATTGGAAATTTGAGGCCAGCTTTAGCAACACATTAAGGCCCTAATCAATTTAGCAAAATCCTTTTTCTGGTACTGAGAATTGAACCCAGAGATGCTTTAGCACTGGGCCATGCCCCAGCCCTTTTTGTTTTGAGATGAGGTCTCGACAAGTTGCTGAGGGTCTTGCTAAGTTGCTGAGGCTAGCCTTGAACTTCTGATCTTCCTGCCTCAACCTCCCAAATCATTGGGATTACAGGTGGGCAGCATCATACCTGGTTCTGTTTAGCAAAATTCTGTCTCAAAAAAAATAAATAAGGGGCTGGAGCGGTGGCTCAGCGGTTTCGGCGCTTGCCTGGCAAGCATGAGGACACGGGTTCAAACCCCAGCACCATGTACACAACTGAGTGCTGTTGGAGCAACTAGGGCCATGTGAAAAACTAAATAAAGTTGATTCTTTCTCTCTCTCACTGTCCCCCTCTCTTAAAAAAATAAATAAATAAATAAATAAATAAAAGGACTGGGGATGTGGCTCAGTGGTAAAGAGTCCCTGGGTTCAATCCCCCATATCAAAAAGCCCAAAATGAAACAAAAATTGTGTTGTTAAAATAAAATATGCAATGATAACAATCATCTTTAAGATAATGTCATAGTTCTTCAGACCATATTTGGGCATTATGTTATACACTTTTAATAGTTCTTATTATTAATTTTTTGGTATCATTATTATTATTATTTTTAATGGCACACGATTTAACCCAGGGCATTCCCCAGTCTGTCTGTTCATGTATCCAACCAACCAACCAATCATCCATCCATCCATCCATCCATTTCTATTTTTGCTACCAGGGATTGAACCCAGGTGCACTTAACTAGTGAGCCACATCCCTAGCCCTTTTGATTTTTAGATAGAGTCTTGCTAAGTTGCTTAGGCCCTCACCAAGTTCCTGAGGTTGGCTTTGAACTTGGGATCCTCTTGCCTCAGAGTTGTGGGATTACAGGAATGTGCCACCATACCCATCTTTATTTTAATTTTGAGACAGTATCTCACTAAGTTGCCAAGGCTGGCCTCAAACTTGTGATTCTTCCACTTCAGCTGCCCAAGTCACTGGGATTATAGGCCTGTGCCACTGTACCCAGCTCTAAATATATTTTGGGTGACTGTTTTTTGTGGTCCTGGGGACTGAATCCAGTACTTGAGGTATGCTAAGTGCTCTACCACTAAGCTACATTCCCAGCCCTCTTACTATATTTTAAAGATGAAAAACTTCCATTTAACTTCTGTTTCTAAGAAATATTTAACTTAAGACTCATTTATTTGGTAACATGACAAATTCTACTAAGATTCTATTTTATGCCTTACGTAGAGTTTTTGTTCTACATTTCTAAAATAATTCACGACTCTATTTTTTCACTGAAATTTTTATTAAGATAATTGTAAGGGCTGGAGCAGTGGCTCAATGGTTGGAGAGCTTACCTGGTATGCATGAGGACCTGAGTTCAAACCCCAGCACCACATATACAACTAAGTGTAAGAGAAATAAAGGCCAGATGAATAAAGTTGATTCTCTCTCTCTCACTCTCTCCTTTTCTCTCTCAAAAAAGATAATTATAAATTCATTTGCAATTGTAAGAATACAGAAAGATTCCCATGCTGCCTTTATCCAATTTCCTTCATAAATAACTTTTATTTTATTTTTAAAAGAGATGGGGGGGAGACACTGGATGAATGGATTAAGAAATTGTGGTGTATATATACAATGCAGTTCTACTCTGCTATTAGAACGATATCATGGCATTTGTAGCCAAATGGAGGAAATGGAAAAATTTATGCTGAGTGAAATATCCCAAACACAGAGACTTAAATGCCAAATGTTTTCTCTTATACGTGGATTCAAGTTAGCTAGGTTTAAGTAATAAACTCATCATAGCTGAAATTTCACATAAGCTGGGGGAATCATAACTATGAAGGTGGGGGGAGAAGGGATGGAGGCAAGAAGGAAAGAGAGGGATAAGGAGGGTTATCAATATAGCTATGAACAGTCTACTCCCATGAGAAGCCTAACTATACACAGGCAGGCAGAAAAACTCAAATTTCAAAAATTAATATAGATGTATGTGTTCATTTCCAATTATAGCATGGGTGTATTACAGAGGAAACATGAGTTCAGGGAATCGATTAAGTGGGGGAGATCCTGGACTAGGATCCGCCTTTACTTACTATTTCACTATGTCAATATCCATGTATGCATGAATATATAACAATGATTTCCTCCAATATGTAATACTATGATGAACAAATTATTCTTAAAAAAGAGGAAGACATGGAGAGAGAGAGAGAGAAAGAATCAATTTTATTTTATTTTTTCCTCTAGTTTTTTGCTTTTCTGACATTTAGTTATACATGTGGTGCTGGGGTTCAAACCTGAGTCCCTGCACAGGCCAGGCAAGTTCTTTAACAGCTGAGCCACTGCTCCAGCCTCATAAATAACACTTTTAAAAGCATATTACAGGTCTGGGGATGTTGCTCAGTGGTAAAGTGCTTGCCTCGCATACATGAAGCCCTGGGTTTGAGCCCCAGCACCACACACACACACAATGTATATTATAGTATTACGAGCAGGCTACTGACTGAAACAGTCCAGTGATCTTATATTGTATTAATTATTATGTTAATAATGTATCTGCCACCATGGTCACAACATAGTCATAGAACAGTAAAAATCACAAGGATTTCTTGTGCTCCCTTTAATAACTATATCCCTATTTCCGGTAAACCAGTAATCTGTAGCCATTTCTAAAATTTTGTCATTTCAAATGCTGGAGGGATAGCTCAATAGTAGAGCTTGCCTAGCACTCATGAGGTCCTGGGTTCAATCCCTCGTACTGCAAAAAAAACAAAAACAAAAATAAAACCTAAATGTGTTATAAAAATGGAATCAATTTTTAACTGTTTGGGATTGGCTTTCGTTGTACAGCAAAATTCCTTGGAGAGTTAAATTACTGCATTATGTCAACAGTTATTCCTTATTGCTAAATAGTGTTCCATGTATGGATGTCCAACAGTTTAAATCATTCATTCACCTGCTATAGGATAACTGAGCTATTCTAGGTTTGGGCCATTTTGTAGTCAAATGCTCCACCCCTCAGCTACACCACCACTTTTGGGCTTTCTTTTTTCTTCTTTTTAAAGAGAAAGGGACAGTGAGAGAGTGAGAGAGTGAGAGAGAGAGAGAGAGAGAGAGGTAGGGACTCAATTTTATTTAGTTTTTCAAGTAGCTTTCATTGTTCCAACACTTCATTGTTTAAGTGGTACTGGGGTTTAAACCTGAGTCCTTGTGCATGCCAGGCAAGTACCAGAATTGCTTAGCCACCGCTCCAGCCCCACTTTTGGGCTTTCTTAAGGAAGCTAAGAGCTGAGTGTGGTGGTGCACGTCTGTAATCCTAGCAGCATGGCAGGAGGATCACAAATTCAAAACTAGCCTCATCAGTTTAGTGAGACTCTGTCTCACACACACAAAAAAAGGATGAGGATGGACTATATAGCTAAGCACCCCTGGGTTCAATCCCTGGTACTTAAAAAAAAAAAAAAAAAAAAAAAGGAAGCTACTATGTACAATTACATTCTCCCTAGCAAAGTACAAGTGTTCACAGTTCTCCGCATTGTGCCAGCATTTGGTATTACCACTATTTTTTATTTTAGCAATTCTGATAGTTGTGTAGTGACATCTACATTGTAGGATTTTTTTTTTTTTTTTTTTGGTGGGGGGAACCTAGGGGTGCTTATCCATCTGGGCCACATCCCCGTCCCTTTTTTCTTTTTTTTTGAGACAGGGTCTCACTAAGTTGATTAGGGCCTCGATAAATTATTGAGGCTGGTTTTGAGTTTGTGATCCTCCTTCCTCAACCTCCCAAGCTGCTAGGCTTACAGTCATGTACCACTGTGCTCAGCTCACTATAGTTTTAATCTGTATTTCTTTAATGGCTAATAATGCTGACCATCTTTCCCACGAAAGATTTATTTGATTTCTACAAATTCTCTTAAGTGGAATGTGTGATCGTGTCTTTTGCCCATTTTCTAAAGAATTGTTTGGGTTTGTTTTGTTTTTCAGTGATGGTGTTGGGGATAGAACCAAGGGCCTCAGATAGGCTCGGCAAGTTGCTCTATCACCAAGCTATATCCTCAGCATTTTCCTGTTTTTTTAAATTGCTGAGTTTTGAGAATTCTATATATAGTCTAGAAAGTAGTCCTTTAATAGAGCTTACAGTATTTCCTCCCACTCTTCCATCTTCTTCAAGAAGTCTTTTGCAGAATAAAAAAAATTTTTTTTTTTTTTTTTTTTTTGAGTGCTGGGCTCAAACCCAGAGTCTGCTGGATGCTAGGCAAAAACTATATTACTGGGGCTGGAGCAGTGGCTCAGCAGTTTCGGCGCTTGCCTGGCAGGCACCAGGACCTGGGTTCGAACCCCAGCACCACATACACAACTAAGTGTTGGAGCAACTAGGGCCATGTGAAAAACTAAAAATAAAGTTGTTTCTCTCTTTCTCTATCTCTCTCACTGTCCCTCTCTCTTAAGAAACAAAACAAAACAAAAAAAACCTATATTACTGAGCTACATCCCCAGTCCTAAAAGTTTTAAATTTTGATGTGGTACACTGTATGTCAGCTTACATCATGAAGATTTTGTTATCTTTTAAAAGTTTGATAGTCTTGCCAAGTGCAGAGACACACATCTGTAATCCTAGTGACTAGTGAGGCTAAGGCAGGAGGATTGCAAGTTCAAGGCCAGTCTTGGTAACTTTGTAAGAACCTCAGTAACTTAGCCAAACCCTGTATCAAAAGAAAAAAGAAAAAGAGGAGGGCATGTAGCTGAGTGGGTAAAACAACCCAGGGTTCAACCCCACATAACAACAACAAAAAAATCCATGCTCTTATATTCTACATTTAAGTTCATGAATTGGTTTAATATTTGTATAAAATGAGGAGTTTAGGTTGAGGTTCATTTTCTTTGGTCTAGGGACATCCTATTGTTCCGGAACGATTTGCTGAAAAGGCTATCTTTTCCTCCATTAATGAACTTCTGTGATTTCATCAAGAATGAGTTGATCAGGGCTGGAGTGGCATGCATGAGGATGTGGGTTCAAACTCCAGCACCACATACTAAGTGTTGGAGCAAGACAAGGTATATGAAAAAACTAAATAAAATTTGATTCTCTCTTTCTCTCTTCTCACTGTCCCTGTCTTTAAAAAAAAAAAAAATTAGTTGATCACTGGACACGTTTGTGCACATCTGTAATTATAGTGTCAGGAGGTGGAGGCAGGAGGATAACAAGTTTGAGCCTAGCCTGGTCAATTTAGTGAGACCCTGTGTCAAAATAAAAAATAAAAAGGGCTGGGGATGAAGCTTAGTGATGAGGTCCTGAGTTTGATCACCAGAACCAGAAAAACAAATAATTATGTGGTTCTATTCTGGGGTTTCTCTTTCATTTTACTGATCTTTATTTTTATCTCTACCCTATCTTCCTGTCACTGATACCACAGTGACTTGATGAGGTTAGCGATAAAGTAAATCTTAACATATGGTAGATAGATTTCTTTCCATTATTTTCCTGCAAAGATTATTTTAGTTATTCTAGAGCTTGTTCCTTTATATATAAATTTTAGAATAAGCTTGTCTCTATAAAAAAACTTTCTGGAATTTTTGCAGGAGTTGCATTAAATTTATAGATCAATTTGATGATAAGTGATATATCTACTATGTTTAGTCATAGTCCTAGAAGTTCTAGTCACTGCAATAGTACTGTGTTAAATACCAGTGGCTAAGAGTTAACATCTATGCTTGGTTCCTGATTTTCAGAACATAGTATTCAGCCTTCTGCCAGTGGCTATGATGATATCTATAGGGGTTTTTGCAGGTGCTCTTTTTTTTTTTTAAAGAGAGAGGGACAGTGAGAGAGACAGAGAAAGAGAGAAACAATTTTATTTAGTTTTTCACATGGCCTTAGTTGCTCCAACACTCAGTTGTGTATGTGATGCTGGGGTTTGAACCCGGGTCCTCGTGCTTGCCAGGCAAGTGCCGAAACCGCTGAGCTACCCCTCTAGCCCCTTTGCAGGTGCTCTGAATGAAGTTAAAATAATTCTATTTTAGTAAAATAATTACTAACTTGAATTTTTTTAATCATAAATGTGTGTTAGATCTTACCAAATGCGTTTTTTAGCATCAACTAATAGGATCATATGATTTTTCATTATTCTGTTGACATGACAGATTATACTTTTTTTTTTTTTTTTAAAGAGAGAGGGACAGTGAGAGAGACAGAGAAAGAGAGAAACAACTTTATTTAGTTTTTCACATGGCCTTCGTTGCTCCAACACTCAGTTGTGTATGTGATGCTGGGGTTTGAACCCGGGTCCTCGTGCTTGCCAGGCAAGCGCTGAAACCGCTGAGCCACCGCTCCAGTCAGACAGATTATACTTTTGGTCCAAAGCTAAAACTTCTGATTTTACCATTTAAGAATTCAAGTAAAGAGAAAATCCCGTGAAACCTTTATCCTTTAAAAAGTTTTATTGTTAAAGAAGTATGTGAATTGAAAAAAAGGGGCATGTAAATATAAAAACTCTGGGAATTTGGTTTCATTTTTATTAACTTTTATACTCAAATTCATACATATGTGTGTGATCTCTGTGTGTGTTTGTGTGTGTGTGTGTGTGTGTGTGTGTGTGTACGTTAGGCAGGCCCTAAGACATAGGTAAAGCACATGATGAATTTACGGTACTAACCTCTTGCCTCAAGAAAGGATTTTCCTTTTTGAGCTCTTCAGAAAGATCTTCTCCCTCCAGCCATTCCTTCATGCCCGTCTGTTCTGCCCAAGCATTCACAGTTGCTAGGGCAGCAGCTCGAACATTGTTCTGATCAGAGAAGAGAATTGGCAAAAATAACATTAATTATAGTTTGGAGGTAGGGGAAGAAAAAGTTTGTTATTTTACAAATGTGAAAAACAGAGGTTTCTCTAAGGCCTACATGAACACAGTTGAGATCATCTCAGAAAAAGAAACTAGTTCTATGGCTGCAATAAAAACTACAAAGAAAAGCAGACATATAAAATTCTAAACTGTAAACATTTTATATTTAGTTAACTAAGCAAAACAGCAATCTGGGTTTAAATTCTCATGTAAAAGGAAAAAATTCCTAGATTTTGTTTTCTGAATCTCCAGGGTTCCTTATGCCCATAAACATCTGCTAAAGAATGGAATTCTATATGTTAGAGGGCTCAAAATGGTTAAAACTACTGCTAACAAGTTGGACAATTTTTTTTATGAATTTGCATTATCAAAGAATGAGAAAGACTTATTAACATGAAAACAGCCCAATTCCTCTCATTAAATCAATTACACAGAATTAAAGAGATATAAAAGGTTTGCAATCCGGGGCTGGAGCAGTGGCTCAGTGGTTACGGTGCCTACCTACCATGCAGGAAGACTGGGTTTGTACTCTAGCACCACGTACACAATGAAGTGTCAGAGCAATGAAAGCCACATGAAAATCTAAATAAAATTGATTCTCTCTTTCTCACTGTCCTTCTCCCTCTCTCTCTTTAAAAAAAAAAAAAAAAAGGCTTGCAACCCTCAATGATACATACTTCTAATTATTTCCAGGACTATCAATTACAAACAACTTACTGAATTATTAGAAGATCCTGCTGTAGTATTTGGGAGTAAAAAAAGAGTAAAAAATAATTTCAAGACTCAAAATTTCACATTCTTATTTACTACACCCAAACTGTATATACAATGATATTATAATCATAAATAGCAGTCATTTACTGAGTGTATACTATGTGAAATATGAACAATAAAACATACTTTACATATAGACTTACTTAATTCTGTAAGAAAGAAATTTCACAGAAAATGAAACTAAACCTCAGAGGAGATAATTATATAAGGGTCACAATGCAAATAACTGATATATATATATAGTCACCTTAAATACTGCATAGAAGGTAAAAATGTTTACTGTTTTTCTTATAATAGTCTCATCTGTATGAATTTTTAAGAGTTTATATGTATTCTAGAAAAGAGAATTAACCTTGGCCTAAGAATGTGGCTGGTCTAATCCAGAATGTAGCATAGTGGAAAGGGTTAGGTTTACCTTACTATCTCCAAGGACTGTGATGATAGGAATGCCTAAGTTCTTTACATGTTGCTTGATGTTTGGGCCCATAGCTACTGCCAATTGTTGGAGTATATTCAATGTCTGCTGCACCTGAATGGAAAAAGCCAACAATTTATGTTAAAAATGTAAGCAAGGTGTGCTCAAAGTTTTGCAAGACTGCAAATACAGTCTATTTCTGGTCTGCTCAAGACATAATCTATTATTTATAAATAATCTTTAGTTTGTAAAATTGTATTATTAGAATTTTAGACGATAATACTTTATAATTTTTAAGTACAGTAAAGTTTTAGTTTAAGAAAACCCTGATAAAAAATTCCAAACTTAAAAATTAGAAATTAAGTATGTTTATATACATATTACAAGTAGTTTCATACAAAGATATTTTATAGTGGATCACTGTAAAAAGCAAATTTTGAAATTCATAAAAATTTGATAAATAAACCTGTGTATCTTGAGACACTTAAAAAATTAAAGAAATGGGGCTAAGGATGTAGGTGAGTGGTACAGTGCTTGAGTGGTAGAGTGCTTGACTGGTATGCATGAGTTCAATTCTCAGCACCAAAAAAAAAAAGAAACAAAACTTGCTCTAAGAAATTAAGTATATAATTTTAAAAAATTTTAAAGGAAGCTATTTCTACGTCAAATAAAGTAACAGCTTATCTTCTGCTAGTGAAGGATGCACTGAATTAGGAACCTTTTGCAGTGGGGGAGGGGAGAAAAATAAAAGGCACAATTTCCACATACCAAGATTTTATTCGAATCATTGAGTCGACCCTTCAAGGCAGTTGGAAGTTCACCTATATTTGGCTGGATAAATTTTGCTTCGTTGATAATACCTGCCACTTCATCTAGGCCTTCTTTCCTGATCTTCCAATTCTTATCACTAATCTTAGACACCAACTCTGAAGTAATTTTATCACTGAAAAACAGAAGATACAACATTTAATTCTAGGCTCTTAGAAGAATATGATGTCACAGCAATTTTCCTCACTGATTTCAAAAAGAAAGTAACATTAAGAATTTAGTACAATGAACTGGGCCTGGTGGCACAAGCCTGTAATCCCAGCTTCATCCCAGGAGGAGTAAGCCTCCAGAGTTACCCAGTTCTCATCCTCACAAAATCATCAATTTCTTATGAACTCTTTCAAGGAGCTCACAAAGCTTAAGGTCAGCCTGGGCAACCTAGCAAAATCCTATCTCAAAATAAAAAAGGCTGTGGATGTAGCTTAGTGGTAATGTACTTACCTAGCATGCACAAGGTCCTGGGTTCAATCTCCATTGCCACAAATACCCCCCTCCCCCAAAGAATTTAGTAAACCTTTCCTCCAAGGGAAACCTACCTGATCTCTGTTCTTGGCAAAAGATCAACAACATCATTGCCCCCATCTTCTGGTTCGTCTCCATCTTCTCCTTCATCTGTACCACTTGTGCTATGCTTGGAAATCCCTCTGGTTGGAGCAGGTGGGCTTTGTCCCTGCATCTACACACAAATGAATGAGGCTAATGAGCTTGATGAAGAATGTGAGAACAAACAGATTAGGGAAGGTACTTGTGACAAACTTTCTCATTCTGTGACAATACTTATTTAATACTTATTTATTTTTTTTATGTATGTATATACATATATATCTCTACCACCATGCTGGGGATCAAACCCATTAGGAAAATGCTCTAACACTGAGCTATGACCCCAGCCCCACACAGTACATATTTCAAATATTATATAGATTATAATTTTGAAACCACACAGGAAAAGTTATGTTTATACAAACCTATTAGAATCTGTCTTCTCAATCACAAAATAATCTTTTTTTGGCATTACTGGGGACTGAATCCAGGGGTTCATGCATGCTAGGCAAGTGCTCTACCGCTCTACCACTAAAATACACACTCAGCCCTTTTTAAGATTTTGAGCCAGGGTCTTGCAAAGATGCCCAGATTGGGCATGAACTTGCAATCTTTACATATCAGCTTTCCAGGTAGCTATGATTACAGGTGTGCATCACTGTGTCTTGCTTTATTTTTTATTTTACTTTTGTTTTTTTTTAAAGTTATACTCACAAAGCTTAAAATTTCAAAAGCATAGAAGGATATACAGAGAAAAAGCTCTCTTCCTCACAAAATCAATTTCTTTTCTTTTCTTTTTTTAAAGAAAGATGGGACAGTGAAAGAGAAGCAATTTTTATTTAGTTTTTCATGTGACTTTCATTCCTTGGATACTTTGTTGTGTACATGGTGCTGGGGTTTGAACTCATGTACTTGTGCATGCCAGGCAAGTGCAGTAACTAACTGCTGAGCCATCACACCAGTCCACAAAATCAATTTCTTATGAACTCTTCCAAGGATACTTTATGCATATAAAAGCAAACACATAATATTCTCATTGCAAAGGTATAAAAATTTAGCCTTAATGAATGAGGTTCACCAATGGATTGTAACATTTGTGGAAACTTTACCTTCTCAAATTCTGCATCTATCTGGGATAGCAGAGCAGGCTTCTCATCTTCAAAGAACATTCGTAAAGAAGGACCAACATACAGATACATCACGCCAAGCAGGGTAATGGCAGAAGTCCTCACAGCCTGCCAGAGAGAATAAAAAGAACTCTCCAAATCAGAACAGAACCACAAGATGCCTATAATGCTCTTACATGTGTCAGAATATACTCACTGGGTTTGTTGCAGCAAGAGCAGTCTTCACATTGCTAATGAATGCTTTGACATTCAACCTACAAGAAATAACATTCAGAGTCTGAAAACAAATGAAACCTTCAGAAGACTCAATAGAGTTTATGAAGACGGACTCTAGGATTGGATCCCCTTGGTAGAGTTCTCATCTACTTCTACACTCACTTTATTTTTTTGCTTTGTTCAAACACTCATGTATGTATGTATGTATGTATGTATTTATATTAGAGCTTTATAATTATACATAGTAGTTGGGTCTACAGTTCCTTTAAAATGGGTTTTTTAATACTATTTATACTCTAGTTAATTCCACTACCTCTACTTTTAAGATTCCTAAATGCAGTCTTCAACTCATTCATGAACTCCAGATACATATACCCATCTGCCTTTGTGACATTTCCAATTCTGATTGTCTATGCCCAAACCTGAAAACCTGTTCTTTGAGGCTGGAGCGGTGGCACTTCAGTTTCGGCGCTTCCCTGGCAAGCACGAGGACCTGGATTCAAACCCCAGCACCACGTACGCAACTAATTGTTGGAGCAACAAAGGCCATGTGAAAAATTAAAGTTTCGATCTTTCTCTGTCTCTCTCACTGTCCCCCTCTCTTTAAAAAAACAAAAACAAAAAAAAAACCTGTTCTTCCACATTCACAGTTCTCTAATTTGGTAAAGAGCCTCATTATTCTTCCAGTTGTTCAGGCCACTCTTGACTCTGTAGAGTAATTGCTGACTTGTCTCTCTCATGCCTAATATCCTGTTCAGTTCTACTTTCCAAATATATCCTGAATCAACATTTCTACCTCTACAGTCTATGCTAAACCACTATAATTTCCTGACAGGATTATTCAAATAGCCTATCAATTAGTTCTCTCCCCATCACTGCATATTTTGGGGGAAGTATTGAAGATTGAACCTGGGGCACTCTAACATTAAGCTACACCCCAGCCCCTCTAATTTTGAGACAAGGTCTTACTAAATCCCTCTGGCTGGCCTAAAACTTGCAATCTTTTTGCCTCAGCCTCCCCAGTGACTGGGATCACAGGTATATGCCACCTTGTTCAGAAAGCACAGGGCTTTTACGCTTGCTGTTCACTCAGTCTAGGAATGCTTTTCTTCCAGATTACATGAAGTTGATAACATTTAAACTCTTATCCTGTTTTATTTTATTTATTTATTTTTATTTGTAAAGAGAGAGGGACAGTGAGAATCAATTTTACTTAGTTTTTCATTGCTCCGAGACCTCGTTGTGTATGTGGTGCTGGGTTGAATGTGCATACTCACGCATGCCAGGCAAGCTCTGTTAACCCCTGAGCCATGGCTCCAGCCTCTCCTGTTTTATTTTTATTCCACTATTTTGTTTTGTTTGTTTTTGGTATTGAGGATTGAACCACTGAGTCATATCCCTAGCCCATTTAAAAAAAAAATTTTTTTTTTTTTTTAAATTTTGAGACAGAGGATCTCACTAAGTTGCTTAGGCCTGTGCTAAATTGCTGAGACTGGTTTTGAAATTGTAATCCTCCTGCCTCACCCTCCCAAGTAACTGGGATTACAGGTGTGTGCCACCACACCTGGCTTATTTCATTATTCTCATGACTCCTGATTTTATTTATATATATATATAATATATGTTTATAAATATATTTATGTTTATAAATATATATATTAATTACTGTTTATTGTCAGGTATAAGATGTGTGAAAGAAAGAATTTAATTTTGTCCATGATAGAGAGAAAGACAGAATCAATTTGAGAGAGAGAGAAGAGAAGAGAAGAGAGGGAAGGGAGGGGGAGAGAGAGCAAGAAAGGTTGTTAAGGAGTCATTACAATACCCTGAACTTTGGGAGAACTCTGAAGATAATGACGTAACAATTTTTTGCTTTTAAATGATAAATTTAATTTAATTGAACGGCAACTTCTAGAGTAATAGAGTTTCTTCCATCAGAAGAATCAAAACACGGATTTGTAAGATATGAAGAGGTGTGCTATAAAGAGTAGCAAAGCACAGAGAAAGGCAACATAGTATAGCAGTTACATACAGTATTCTCTTGAAACCAGAATGCCTGGATTTCAATGCTGGCTTTGCCACTTTCCTAGCTATAATAAGGGGAAATAACGTACAGTTTCAATCTTCAGTTTTCTCATCTATAAACATAAGGCTGTAGGTTATGAGGTTTAAATCAAATTTATTATTTGAAAGATGCTTTAAAAAGTATCTGGGATAAAGAAAGCTGTATGAAATTTTATTAAATAAAATAAACAACTGAATTTTATGTACAAATAAGTTTTGGAAACAGTGGGTTAAACAAAGTTAAAACAAGCTCTTTCATTGTGGGATTTTTGAGAGTATTTAATTCACTAAGGTACCTTGCGGGTCTCTAAATAAATGTGATTATATGTAGCAATTTTCAAATGTATTTGACTAGAAATCTTTAGAACTGGCTTTTGTGGGATAGCTATTAACATGGATTAACAGTTGTGGAAAAATAATTGAGAGAACTCTACTAATGGAAATCAACATACAGAAGAACACAAGCCAATAGAGAGCTTTTTGTTTTTGTTTTTTGTCCCTCTTTAGAGAGGGACAGTTACAGAGTGTGAGAGGGACAAAGAAAGAGAAAGAGAAAGAGAGAGAGAGAGAGAGAGAATCAATATTATTTAGTTTTCCATGTGGCTTTCGTTGCTCTGAGATTTTGCTGTGTATGTGGTGCTGGGGTTTGAACGTGTGTCCTCATGTACACCAGGCAAGCGCTGTTAATTGCTGAGCCAACGCTCCAGCACCAAGCCAATACAGAGTTTTAAGGATAAAATCGATTTTCTTTTATACAGACAACCTAGCTTTCACTCTTCAGAAATAAGAGATAGCTAAAACAAATATAATCACCAATTAGAAATAATAAAACATTTAATTATTTTCTACTTTATTTCTTTCTGACTTACCCAGAAAAACCAAACTCTTTTATTGCATTGGATAACCAATTCAGAGTTTCTGACTGATTCTTGGGATTCTTCTGTGAGAAAGCCATTGACATAACCTGGAGCAGGGAAAAAACAACATCAGATCTATGGTCTCTCATATTTCTTATAGGAATATAGCATGACTTTAAGAGGGTGGTGGGTTAACCAAGCTTTTCTGATGCTTTATAAAACAGCTATAAGAAAGATTTAGGAATAAAAGATTTAACCTATGTAAGAAAATGAGTTAAGTTACAGTAGTATTTAAAGCATCCTGGACTATTTAAATAAACTTTTTATTAGTGATCATTAAGAATTTTAATGTCTTAAAAGTACCATCATCCTTGCTGGACATGGTGGAGCATGCCTATAATTCCAGTGACTCAGGAGACTGGCAGGACAAATACAAATTCCAGGTCAGCCTCAGCAATTTAACGAGAGCCTAAGCAACTTAAGCAAAACCTAGCTTCAAAATAGAAGATTAAAAAAGAGCTGGGGATGTGGTTCAGCAGCCAAGTGACTCTGGGTTTAATCCCCAGTACAAACAAACAAACAAACAAAGTATTATTCTCTGTGGACTATTCTTTTAAGAGAGAGGGACAGTGAGAGAGTGAGAATGTGGTTTCTGTTGCTCCAACACTTCTTTGTGTACGTGGTGCTGGGGTTTGAACCCATGTCCTCATGTATACCAGCCAAGTGCAGTAACCCCTGAACCATGGTTCCAGCATCCTGTAGACTAGTCTTGACTGAAGTTAAGTTTTCATTATCAGGCAGCGGTGTATTATTATTATTTTTAAAAGAGAGAGGGACAGTGAGAGAAAGAATCAATTTTATTTTTTCATGTGGTACCACTCCAGCCTCAGCAGTGATTATTAAAGGTAAAAATAAAAATGTAGCATCAAAAATGGTTTTACTTAAGATAAGAACTAAAGTTTAATTGGTAAACTTAAATTAAAATTTGAGGAAAAACTAGAACTTGGGGAAAGACAGCTCTGTTACTACTAACCTGTTCAGCGGTCCATGGCAACACACAAGCCTCAGCTATTGCTGTCATAGCTTCCTTTGCATTGTTTCCACATTTTACATCTCCAATCTTGTCTACAAGGCCATCTAATACAATCTGAGCTGAAGTTTTGGAAAAATTTCCCTTCTGGGCAATCAAAGCAACTATGTGAAGCTTCATCTGCATCACCTGAACAAGCATGAGTAAGTCAAAGACATTTATTTATTTACACAGTAGCCTGATGATATATAACACAGTAAAGGGCAGTTCAGAATACAATCAAACAAATATCAGAATTTTCAACAAGCAAAATAATTTTTATCTTTTAACTGTCATTTATTAAATCAGCTGACAGAGAAAACAAAACAATAACAACCACCCAAACCACTCAATGTTTCAAAGCTAGAGTTTATGAATTGAAAAATCTAATTTCTATATTCTCCTCTTATGATTTTTTGCATTTTCTTCATTTTTGCATTGATTTGAATGCACATTCTAAGATACATAATAAAGGAACAGACTAAGTGTATTGTTCAGAGTTAGGAATACAGCTGCTGACAAAAACCCTACAACCCTCACATGCTCACATACAACATAGAAATTGGAAGATTTTAGGAACTTGGAGGTGTTTAGGTGGAAAAATGGAAGGAATTAGTGTGATGACAGATGTACAGGACTTAGGACACCCTTGTCTATAAATATTTTCCTTTGCACTGTCTGAACATTTTAACTTTATCTTGTTAAGGTACTAGAAGTTCCATCCACTACAGCTATTTAGGTAATGAGAACTCTCTTTTAAAATGCAGTTATTTGGGTAGGAATTAGAACCAGTTGCAAGAATTTCTTTATGAATTCTGAAAATTAACTGAAGACTTGAAACAATAAAAGAGGCATTTAAAGAAAAGATTCCAAAACCTCAGGAAGAAAAGTGAGCTTTCTGGAGACTTAATAACTTGCCTTATCCCCAGCTTCCTCTTCTCAGATCCACAGTAAGTTTTAAAACCAGAAGTCTTATAATTTTGGTAACTGTGAAAATCTAAAGTTGTGCAGCCACTATAGGAAGGAAAGACCAGGTTTGGAGCTCCTCAAAAAGTCCCCATCAAAAGGTCTGTCATCATTTGGACTTATTTGGCAGTTTGCTGGAAAAGCCCCATTTTGAAGGACCTATTATTTGACCTGATTGTCTAGTTCAGTGGGAAAAAGCCCTTTTCCCAGAGAGTTTGCAGAAAACAATAAGTAACTGTTCAACATCTAACTTTGTTGCTGCCTGAGGCTACAATACCAGTTGAGTAAAGGGACCTTGGTCAAAAACTTAAAAGGAAGATTTAGGGAATAAGATGTCTAGAGGGAACTTCAAAAGCTCCTATATATTTCCAAGAATCCAGAAGACCCTATGGCTGGGTATGGCCCAAGAAAGTTACAATAGGGCCCTAATCTCTTACTTCCGGCTGATCTTCAGACCCTGCATAAGCAAGAAGTGAAAGCCTAGGTTAAGTTTTAAAGTGCTGGAGCACTGAAGGTGTGCCCTTCCCATACACCCCTGGTAAAGGGTAGAAGATATTGCTTCAAGGCACTTGAAGACATCTCTAATCATTAGATGACCACTAAATTAACTGAGCAAATACTTTGGTGGCTAAAAATAAAAAATTACAGCAAGATTATACTCTCTAGAATGACTGGAATTTAAAAAAATGAAAAATAACAATTATTGGTGGGAATGTGGACAAAATGGAACTCTCATATACTGCTGGAGGAAATAAATGTAAAAATGTAATTACTTTGGAAAACTGTTTTTCAATACCTCAAAAAGTTAAAAAAAGTTATCATATGAATCCCTACAATTTTATTTCTAGGTAGAGAATACTCAATAGAATTAAAAACTTGTGTTGACATGTTGGGGTGTAGCCTTTACCCCCATTTCAACAGCTGCCTAGGGCGATCTTGTTACTATTTCCATAAGTTCCTTCAGGAAGGGCTGCTAGGTCCTGCTTTGTTATGCAAAGAGTTAGAGTGGGTTGGAATGTGCTGCTACCTAGTTGTTTGTGTGTACTCAAAATCTGCATAACCCCTGGCAACTCCCTTAGAAGGATTATTGATTCCTTGGCTGTCTCCCCTCCTCCATATATAAAAACCTGTGTGCCTTGATAATAAAGGGATTCTGGGCTGCCATCAGCTGCGTGTGGTTGACTCGTCTCCCCCCCTCCCCCCATTAAGAGAAAAGGAGTCCCCTGACGAGGAGGGGCCCAGAGGGGCCCAGTTTCCAGCTGTCGGCACTCATCCTCCTCCTGATCGGCTGGGGGCAGGGGGGGGGGCAATCCAGCCCCCCACATTGACATAAAAATTTTGTGTGAATGTTCAAATGAAAGGAAAAATAAAATATAGTATATCTGTACAACAGAATGTTATTTGACAGTTAAAAAAAAAAAAGAACAGATGCATGCTACAATATGAACTTTGGACATTATGTAAGTGAAAGCCGGACAAAAGGCCACAGACTATAAGATTCCATTTATATGAAATATCCAGGAGAGGAAATCCACAGAGATTAATAGTTGCCAAGAGTTTAGGGTTGACTGCTACTGAGCATGAGCTTTCTTTCGGGAGTAATGAAAACATTCTAAAAATAGAGTTGCAGGGGTTGGGGATTTAGCTCAGCGGCAGAGCACTTGCCTAGCATGCTCAAGGCCCTGAGTTTGGTCCTCAGCCCTGGGGGGGAAAAAAAAAGTAGAGTTGTAGAACTCTGTGAATATATTAAAAATCACTGCATCGAGCTGGGTTTGGTGATGCATGCCTATAATCCCAGTGACTTGTGGGGCTGAAGCAGGAGGAGTGTAAGTCTGAGGCTAGCCTTAGCAATTTAGTGAGGTCCTAAGCAACCTGATAAGACCCTGCCTCAAAAAAATAAAAAATAAAAAAATAAAAAGGTTTGAGAATATAGCTCAATGGTAAAGCACTTGTGGGTTCAATCTCTAGTACCTAAATAAATAAATAAAGATAAAACAATGAGTTTTACAGTCTCAATGAAGTTGGTATTAAATACATATATACATAAAATTATCCCTTATACATGTAACACAGGAGGGTCACGTGTCCTCCTTTCACCTACCTAGATGGTATATAAAGAGTTTTAACAGTGGCAGTATGAGGGAAAGATGACAGGATATGAATCTTTTAGCATATATTTAGCCTTCGAGGAGATGACTGGCCTGGCTGAGGTGAAGTAACACAGGGAGGGAGGCTAAGGGAAACACAGTGTTACATATAAACTTTAAATTGCACAAATTTTATCTCCAGAGGATGATGTAACAGAGAATGTTTCAATAGATGACATTAAATCTACAAGTAAAAAATACCTGAAAATTCGTTTCTTTCCATCCAGGTTTTTTGGCCAACATCTTCACTAATGCCTGGCATGGCATTTCAGTACGATCCATTAGTTCAACAGCCTTAAAATAAATAAAACAAGACATGAAAGTTAAAGAGTTAAAGATTAGTTCCAAAGGAACGTTAAATGCCAAAAATCAAGTACTTGGTTACCTCTGAAGGAGGAGGGGGAACAGATCTAAAGAGAGTTAGAGAGGGAGCTTACTTAATTTCTGTTATAATGCTTCATAATGGGACATAATGGGTTTGTGGTATACGGTTGTTATACTCATATCATTGAGGTTATTTAATTTCACATTTTTAGGAATTCTCAAATAATTTGCTCCAAGGAAAGTAACAGTAATAGTTTTCATTTGCCTATTGTGTGGTGGAAATTACTTACATGTATTTTGTCTTAATTTGTCTAAAAATATAGTGAAGCTTGGTAGTAGATAGATATTAAGCTTCAAAGACACACAAATTTAGGTATAAGTCACACAAGTGGCAGAGGTGGAACTGGAAGCCTCCTGCTTCAAGTCCTGCTGCCCCTTCAGTTTTCCCACATCCTTCTCCTCATGAGAATCACAAGATATGCAAAAAGAAGCCATGAAGCACATTTGCAGCATAGGTTTTTAACAGCTTCTCCTACCAACAGACAATATCCGTTCCACCAAGAAATCATGATGACACAGGCAGGAAATACAGAAAGGGATGAGGAATAGCTTAAATGGAAAGATCCATTTGCTTACAGAAGTCACTGAATGCAGATTTTGAAAGAGAAACAGCTACACAATACAAATAAAAAAATTTGCACCTCATTAAGTTAACATTATGAAATATGCTTGTTGGTTGTAAAACAGAGCCATTAGGACAAATCTTTCATTTATCAATTGCATTGCTACCCCATTATCTAATTTTCTTCCACACTATACTTATCCTATGTGCCTACCTTTTGGAACTCTTCCATACAGGCTAGCCTTTCCTTCCAGTTACTGCTGTCCAGTAGCTGTATACAGGTAGGGGGAAGGACAGCTGATGCTTTTTCTTCACATACTTCTATCTGTAAGATACAAAAGTATGTCAAAATTAGGAATTGCTTAAGGAAACAGAGGGCAAAAATGTAAAAATACCCCATACAAAACTAAAAGAACACTTGCATAGATATGTTATAGTATTAGTCTTCTGCCACAAAGGGGAAGTTTTGTCTAAAGTAATTTGAATAAGCCAAAAGATATCAATTATGTTGTAACTGATGTAGAGTGTTATATGCTGCAGAAAATAGCAAAGGTCAACTCAAATCTTCTGTGATTTCTCAACCTTCCATGATCTTTCAACTTTGAGGCACACTATATAATACTGACCGAGAGTTCCGGCTCCACGATTTCCTTGGTCTCCAATCCTTTCTTATTCTTGGTTCCAGTGCTGCCTGCACCTCCTGGGGCAGCTGGTTTCCCCTTCTTAGGTGGCCCACCAGCCTGTATGCAAATTTTTAAAAATTAGACCACTTAATATTTAGAACAGTAGCTCTTAAACATTTTTGGCTCATAAAAACCCCCTGAAAATTTGATTAAAATGAAAATTACCCAAGAATAAACTTTTTTTTCCTCACAGAATTTAAGCTCAGTTTCAACGGTGGACAGACTCCCTTCTAAAAACCATTCATGGGAGTAGAGGCTTAATCTGCATACTGCATATTAAAAACCTCTAATTCAAAATGAGTAGTGAGGGGCTGGAGCAGGGGCTTAGCGGTTATGGTGCTTGCCAGGCATGTGCAAGTACACAGGTTCAAACCCCAGCATCCATGTATACAACTAAGTATCAGAGCAATGAAAGCCATGTGAAAAACCAAATAAAAAATTGATTCTCTCTTTCTCACTGTCCTTCTCTCTTAAAAAAAAAAAAAAGGGAGAAAAAGAAAATGAGAAAACAAGTAGTTAAACAAATGAAACAAAAATTACAAAAATGATGTACTGGGATTATACTATGCTTACAGATTAATATGTGAATGATATCTTGATGTCATAATTTCTTTCCTACACCAGTACAGGGAAAATTTCTAAATTATAACACTTACTCAAAACTTAATCCCAAGGTACCCTAACATCAGAACATATTATTTATCATGGTAGAATTATATAATTTGCAAAGGAAAAGAGGTGTTGTCGTTGGAAACCTTATTGTTCCACTTATGTTGAAAATAGGACTTCTTACAGAATTTTCTTATTGTTTTAGTAGTTTTTCTAGGTGACTTGCTTGAGTTTTAAGTATATGATCATACAAGCTACAAAAATGATAGTTTTGTCTATTATTCCTCATATATTATTACTTTTGTATTGGGGAGAGTATGTAGGGGAACTTAACCATTGAGCCACATCTTTAGTCCTTTTATTTTTTATTTAGAGTTAGGGTCTAGCTAAATTGCTGAGGCTGGCTTTGAACTTATGATCCTCTTGCCTCAGCCCTCTAAGGTGCTAGAATTATAGGCATGTGCCATCAAGCCCAGCTCTACTTATTCATATTAATACCTCTTATACTTATTAATAGTAAGTTACTATGAAATAAAGGTACTAACAAACATTTTTTATTTCTTCAATAAGCATACCTTCAGTATTTCACCCTTATTAAGTATGATGCAGTCTTTCTTTGCTATGTCTACTGATATATGTATATCTCCATATATATGTGTGTGTATATATACATAAAATCATGTCAAAGTACACATTCATTTCTATGTGATTAAATTTATTGATCAAAGCCAGGACTGAGGGGCTGGAGCGGTGGCTTGGCAGTTACGGCACTTACCTGGCATGTGAGAGTACTTGAGTTCAAACCCTAGCACCACGTATACAACAAAGTCTCGGAGCAACAAAGGCCACATGAAAAACTATATAAAATTGTTTCTCTCTTTCTCTCCCTCACTGTCCCTCTCTTTTTTAAAAAAAAAAAAGCAAGCCAGGACTGATGGCACATAACTGTAATCCCAGTGATTTGGAAGGCTAAGGCAGGAGGACTGTAAGTTCAAAGCCAGGCTCAGCAACTTAGGAAGACCCTTTTTCAAAATAAAAAATAAAAAGGACTGGGGATGCCGCTCGGTGGCTAAGCATACCTGTGTTCAATCCCAGGTAAGGAAAAAAAAAAAAAAAAAAAAAAAAAAAAAAAAAAAAAAAAAAAAAAAAAAAAAAAAAAAAAAAAAAAAAAAAAAAAAAAGAAAAGGAAAAAGAAAGGGCTGGTGATGTAGCTCAATAGTAAACTGTTCCTGGGTTAAATCCCCAATACCCAAGAAAAAATAAAATAACCACCCCCAAAAAAGATAACCTACATAATGGGAGAAAATATTTGCAAATCATCTATGTGAAAATTTCTAAAACCAAACAATCTTTAAAAACAACTCAATTCAAAATGGGCAAAGGACTTGAATATAGATACTTTTCTTTCAGCCAGGCATGGTGGCACATGCCTATAATTCCACTGTGATTCCAGTGACTTGGGAGCTGAGGAAGGAGGTTGTAAATTTGAGGCTATCCTTAGCAACTTAGTGAGATCCTGTCTCAATTAAAAGATTAAAAAAAAAAAAAAAAGAAAGAAAGAAAGAAAAGACTGGGTATGTGGCTTAACAGTAAAGCACCTCTAGATTCAATCCCCAGTCCAAAAGAGAAAAAAAGAATATACATTCCTCCAAAGGTTTACAGATGGCTAATAATCACGTGAAAAGATGTTCAATGACACTAATATTTAGGGAATTACTAATCAAAATTGCAGGATAAGGGCTGGAGCAATGGCTCAGCAGTTGGAGTACTTGCCTGGCATGCATAAAGACCCAGGTTCAAACCTCAGCACCTCACACACAACTAAGTGTCTGAGACTAACACCAAATGAAAAAAATAAATAAAATTGACTATCTTAAAAAAAAAAAAAAGGAAGACATACTGACATATGCTGCAACATGGATAAACCTTAAGGTTATTATGCTAAATGAAATAAAGTATAAAAGACCAATATTGGGGCTAGGAATGTAGCTCATGGTTGAGGACATGTCTAACATGGGTGAGGCCATGGGTGTGATCCTTAGTACTACAACAAAAAAAGATAATCAAATACTGTGTGATTCTGTATAATAAGAGGCACCTAAAGTAGTCAAAATCATAGAAACAAAAAAAGATGGGCTAGGGAGGTGGCTTGGTGGTAGAATACTTGCCTAGTATGCTCAAGGGCACTATAAAAACAAATACTATAAAGCACTATAAATACAAACAAGGGAAAAAAGAATGACGGTTATCAGGGAGTGATGGAAAGGGGTTTGGGAGGTGACTGTTCTAGGTATAGAGTTTCAGTTTTAGAGATGGATAGTGATGATATTTGCACAAATTATGGGCGTGTACGCTTAAACTGAACTGTACACTTAAAAATGATTAAGATATGGGTCTAGAGTGGTGGCTCAGCAGTTATGGTGCTTGCCTCATGCAGGCCCTCACGCATGCCGGGAAAGCACAATACCACACTGCTCCAGCCCCACAAAAATTTCTTGGAAAAAAAATAAATTACCCCTATAAATTTTATCTCCATAAAGGTTTAAACAGCCAAATATATTGCTGGAATACTATGTCTTCATTAACAGAGGCTCTGCTTTATTTTATTTTTTTTAAAGAGAGAGGGACAGTGACAGAGAAAGGGAGAAACAACTTTATTTAGTTTTTCACATGGCGTTAGTTGCTCCAACACTTAGTTGTGTACGTGGTGCTGGGGTTTGAACCCGGGTCCTCGTGCTTGCCAGGCAAGTGTCGAAACCACTGAGCCACCGCTCCAGCGGTGGCTTTATTTTCAATGTGGCCAATGAGGTCATTTCTCAAATGAAGTCATATTAGAAGAATAATCATGAACCTCAGACTCAGATTCTACCTTACTAAATTCTGTTTTTTGGGGTTTTTATTATCAGGGATTAAACCCAAGGATACTTAACCACTGAGCCATATTCCCCCTTTTATTTTTAATTTTGAGATAGGGTCTCATTAAGTTGCTTAGGTCCTAGGCTAAGTTGCTGAGGCTGGCTTTGAATTTGTGATCCTCCTGCCTCAGCTTCCCAATTCACTGGGAATACACCATGCCTGGCCTAAATTCTAATTTTTTTTTTTAAAGAATTTTTTTTTAAGAGAGAAGGATAGTGAGAGAGACAGAGAAAGAAACAACTTTTATTTAGTTTTTCACATGGCCTTAGTTGCTCCAACACTTAGTTGTGTACGTGGTGCTGGGGTTTGAACCCGGGTCCTCATGCTTGCCAGGCAAGTGCTGAAACCCCTGAGCCACTGCTCCAGCCCCCTAAATTCTAATTTTTAATCCATTATTAACCTTAGCAGTAGGTGCCTTTTTTAAGAGTCCTGGTTTGGGTGCTGAAATGTCCTTTGTGTCCTTATCTCCTGCAGCCCCTGAAGCAGCAGTCCTTCCAGGTACAGGTTTGAATTCCTTCTTATCAGCTGCTAGTCCAATTTTCTTACCATGAACCAGTTCTACTTTTTCTGAACATTCTTTGATCTGTAGAATAAAAGTAAGATGAATATCATTTAGCCTAACTTTGAAACATAACCACATTATTACTTATAAGTCATTTCTAAACCATGACTATGCATGAGAATTCAGAGAAAAGTTTCCTTTTCAACAAAGATAAATCATCAAGATTTTCTTGGTAGTACACATGTCTCATTTTACTTCTTCACAAATTAGAATTGTAATGAATTGATGATGGCCACAATTTTGATGGAAGACATTCACATTTAGAAAGGTAATTTTTCAGAATATTAGAAACAAATTTATCAATTTCTCTACAGATTGGTCATTAAGCTTTTGTTTGGTTATCATCTGAAAGATAGTTATAATATCATCACCACTGTAGACTAAGATAAAATTTAAACCTTCAGAAGTTATGCTTTTGAACTCTAGATTTGAACTACCAGTACAGAATGAAATAAATTTCATGAATTATCAGCATTTTTTTAATAATAAAAAAGACAAAATTGCAAACAAAAAGTTCCACAAAACATTCTCCAAAACTTGTTTCAATGTCCACAAGAGTATGCAATATAATAATGCCTTTCTACTGAAGTGGTAATTTAAAAAAACTGAGAAACCCTTATCAGGACAGTACTTTCTAATTTCCAAGAGACAAAATCATAACACAAAGAGAGAACGGTTGTAAAATTTCATTATAATTATTTCTAACCTACCTTATCAAGCTTGAGTTTGTCTACATCAGCTAAGAATGGGTTTACTGCTTTCTCACCAACTACCTTCAAAGCAGTACCCAATGCTTCAAATGCAGCATCTCGGACTTCAGGAGCAGAATCATTGATGTGCTATACTCCAGAATTAAGCAAAATGATCTTTAATACAAAGTACTTTAGGCATTATTACTTTACGTATCCTAATTCAGGCTGATAGTGGTATAAAAATTACAGCTTTCCTTTTGTCAATTAACAGTTACTCTTTCACAAATTCTTTTAGCATTAATGCAACTTCTAGTTATCTACTCAGCAAGCAAGTGCTTCCTTTTCCCCTTACCCTCTTCCTAAAATGCTTCACTCCTAAATGATCTTCAAATACTCTAGATTTGATGTTTATGCTTGGCAAGATGCTGCTAACTAACATCAATATGTGACCAAGTAAGAAACAAACTGTGTAGCAGTTAGTAGGATAATAAAACTAATTTGCACTTTCCTTTAAGAATAGGAACGCAGGGGGGCTGGAGCAGTGGCTCAGCGGTTAAGGTGCTTGCCTTGCTTATGTGAGTATGAGAGTTCAAACCCCAGCACCACATACACAACAAAATCTTGGAGTAACAAAGGCCACATGAAAAACTAAATAAAGTTGATTCTCTCTTTCTCTATCTCTCCCTCTCTCTTTGAAAAAAAAAAAAAAAAAAAAAAAAAAAAAAAGATTAGGAACACAGATACTAGAATTTGGATTCAGTCTCAAAAAATGCATAGGAGGGGCTGGGGCAGGCAGTGGCTCAGTGGTTTCGGCGCTTGATGGGCAAGCACGAGGACCTGGGTTCAAACCCCAGCACCACATACACAACTAAGTGTTGAAGCAACTAAGCAACTAAGGCCATGTGAAAAACTAAATAAAGTTGTTTCTCTCTTTAAAAAAAAAAATGCATAGGATCTGCTCCTCAAAAGATCATAATCTACAGTATGAAAGTCAAGTAGTTATTGTACATAATTTGTAGGAAAGAAAACTTGCCTAGTTATAAAATATCCACCCCTAACTACAAAGACAGTTTATACCTTAAGTAAAGCAGCACAAAAGGGCTTTAGCAAGCTCTTTGGCAGGGTGGAGGCAGTGCAGTGACGGAAGCTTCTTGCAATAAAAAGAGATGTCTGCTGCTTGATGGTTGGATTTTTATTATCCATTACTGCTAAAACATCCTCGCTGATGTTCTGAAGCGTGGTCTTTAAAAAGAACAGTGGTCAATGAGCTTTTCTGATTGTGAAGAATAATTAAAATACCATATTGATATAAAATATAAAATTTACTTTAGATAACACCACAAATTCATGCTGTCAACTCACAGTAAGGAAGATAGCATCAATTGCCTCCTGCAGGGCTTGTACCACTTGAGGCTTTTTCTCTTTGAATTTCTCCAAAATGGTTGGCACAACCTGTAAAAAGTGAAGAGCTGCAATAATATTTGGCAACAAAAAGGAATATAGTACTGATACACAATATAGCATGACTGAACCAAAAATTTTCAAGATTATATCAAGTAAAAGCAACCGTCACAAATGGCTGCATAGTATATGATTCCATTTACATCACGTGTCAAATCCAAAGAGATAGGGAGTAGATCTGTTGTAGCCAGAGTCTAGAAGGAGAAAAGACTTGGGAGTGACTGTTAACAGGTAACAGAATTTCTTTTTGGGGTGCTGAAAACATTCTGGAATCAGTGATGATAGTTATACAACCTTATAATTATACGAAACCACTGAATTGTACATTTTAGGAGCATGGATTTTGTAATATTTAAGTCATCATTCAAAAAAACTATTATTAGGTTGGAGTGGTGGCTCAGTGATATCACGCTTGCCTGGCATGTGCGAGGACCTGGGTTCAAACCCCAGCACCACATATACAACTAAGTGTTGGAATGGCAAAAACCAGAAGAAAAACTAAAATAAAACTAATTCTCTCTCTTTCTCATTAAAAAGAAATAAGAGAAAAAAACTATTATTAGGGCTGGAGCAGTAGTTTAGTGGTTACAGAGCTTGCCTGGCATGCATAAGGACGTGGGTTTGAAACCCAGCACCATATACACAGAGAAATGTCTGAGCAACGAAAGCTACATGAAAAACTAAATAAAACTGATTCTCTCTTTCGTGCTCTCATTGTCCCTCTCTTTCTTTAAAATAAAACTAAAGTAAACAAAAAACAAACTGTTACTACCCAGGTGCAGTGACACACATCTGTAATCCCAGGGGCTCAGGAGTTGAGGCAGTAGGACTGCAAGTTCAAAGCCACCCTCAGCAACTTTAAAGGTTCAGAATAGACAGTAAAGTCAATGGCACCCCAAAAAATCATTTTCAAGATTTCACATAAGTGCTACAACATATTAGAAGGAATCAGATTTCCATGAAAATATGAAGGACGTTTAAATACTAGTTATAAGATTAAAAAAAAAAAGATAACTGCAAAGCTGAAGTTCACTTTTATAAATATTTCACAAAAGATAGCTTTATAAATAGCTAAAGGAAACATGGCACATGCCTATAATCCCAGCAACTTGGGAGGCTGAGATAGGAGGTTCAACAGTTTGAGGTTATCCTTGGGAACTAGACTGTGTCTCAAGACAAAATAAAAAAATTTTTAAAAAGGCAGGGATATAGCTCAGTGTTAGATTGACCCTGGATTCAATCGTTAGTACTTCAGAAAAAAAAAATAAAATAAAATGTCAAACATGAACATGTTTTAATATCAAACAGTATATTCATTTAAGTTTTGAGAAAAAATAAAACAAAACTCCCAACTAGAGTGCTTGAGAAATCTTTAAGCTGAACAATAACGTGAAATAAAGCCAGAATAAGAACTCAAATTGGAAGGTCTGGTAATTATCCAAACATTATTTAGTAAATTAAAATGGATTTTAAAAATTGTTCTTTACCTTGAAAGGTTATTCTTAATACCAAAGTGTAAAAATATCCTCTTAACACAAAACTGACCAAAAGTTAATATATTTATAATATACACATATATAGATATAAATACATATACATATATATATAGATATGAATATTTGCTGCTATTAAAAGATACTTTTGGGGGCTGGAGTGGTGGCTCGGTGGTTACAGCACTTGCCCAGCATGCACAAGTACACGGGTTCAAACCCCAGCACAACGTACACAACTAAGTGTCAGAGCAACGAAAGCCATGTGAAAAACTCAATAAAAATTGATATATATATATATTAAAAAAAGATACTTTTGATCCAAATTATCATTTACATGTATAAACATTTTTAGAGACCTCTTTTAAAAATTATTCATTTATTTATTTATTTTTTGAGATGGGGTTTATTTTGTCCAGGCTGGATTTGAATTCCTAGGCTCAAGCAACTCTCCATCCTCAGCCCCCTGAGTAGATGGGGATATAGGCACGTGCTATTGTGCCTGGCATTAGACCTTCATTTTTATTTCACTAGTAATAAGTCAGTCATGATTTAGTTTTATTTAGTAATATCTTCTTTTGTTAAATTATTTTTAATGTTATGAGTAAGCAAGCTTCAAATACCATAGTTCAAGTGAGGCTAGATAATAACTTCATAATATAAAAACTGACACATGATTAGGGACTATTAAGAAAATCTTAAAGTCAATCTACGAAATCAAATGATCAAGCAGCTAGGAAGTTAAACCCTAAAGCTCAATTTTCAGTATGCTAAGTCATTCTAAGTAATTCAGACCAGATTTAGAGGCTAATTTTACAGCTGACACATAAAGAAAACAACTCAACTTATTAACAATATTACCATACTTGGTTGCAACCAAATTTATATAAAAACACAGCATATTCAACAAATGTCTTAGATTTCCTTCAAATAAATTAAACTGAGACATTAACAAGTATAACCTATATAAAATGTTTCAAGTATATGATTTTTTAAAAATAGAAAAACACTATAAAACCACTAAAAAACTTCATTTAAAGTTTTATATTACCTATCCCAGTTTTTGTTGTTGTTGTTGTTTTAAAGAGGGAGAGAAAGAGAGGGAGGGAGAGAAAATCAATTTTATTTAGTTTTCCATCTGGTTTTCAACACTTCGTTGTTGTATGAGGTGCTGGAGTTTGAACCTGTGTCCTCGTGCATGCCAGGCAAGTGCCATAACTGCTGAGCCACAGCTTCAGCATTCTGGTTGTGGTTATTATAAACTCTTTTTGGGTGGTGCTGGAGAACTCAGAGCCTTGTGTATGCTAAAGCAGGTGGTCTTCTACTGAGCTATACACCCAACTGTATGGTTGTTATAAAATTTTATTTCATATTGTTATAATGCATATAGTTGTAAGAACAAAGCAAAATATTAATAAATAAGCAATGAGTAAATACATTCAAATAAGTACTTCAGCTTAAGTGCCTGATTTTCCACATAAGCCTTGTGAACTTAACAATTGTTACTAAAATCTACTGAAATCTGTGAGGAGCTAAGCTGAATAATAAAACTCAGTGAGAAACTTACCCCAGTATATAAAAATCTATGTCAAAAAGTTAGTTTACAGCATAAAGCAAACTACCTGGCCAGTTTTAAATAATTTTATGAATTTATATCCAAAATGGAATGTTACTTACATGTCCTGCATATTGTCCAAATTTCTTCCTCAGCCCAACAGCCAGGCCAGTAAGACATTTTGCTGCCAGAGCTACTAACATGACATTGGTGTCCTTTCCAACAACCTACGAAGTAGGAAGAAAAGGAAAATAAAAATAGTCATAACACTACAGAAGGGTGTTGGAAGAAAGGTCTGGAGATTTATGAAGATTATATAATAAAACACTTTGAAAACCCCAATTTTACTCTGAAAATCTTATACATTTATTTAACATGTATACTATATCAATTTTTAACCCTAGGGAATTGTCAAAATCAAAGAAATTATGAGAAGGCTATCTTACAAATGAAAGAATCATAACTTATGAGAACAAGAATGTCCACAGAATATGCTTACTCAGGTGACAACTAGAGAGAAAACAATTTAAGAAATAATTTCAGGAATACTACAAGAAATTTCAAAATGAGTAATTTTTACTATTTGTATTAAGGAAAAAAACAAAAGCAAACAAACAAATAAAAACAAACCAAAAGCAGGGATTGGGGATGTGGCTCATTGGTAGAGCACTTGCCTAGCCCTGGGTTCAATGTACTGAAAAAATGGGGAAAAAAAAAAGAGAGAGAGAAGGGTTAATGGGATTATGGGATTTAAAAAGAGAGAGAGAAAAAAGATTCCATGGAGGAAAAAGGAATCAGTCTGTATCCTATTCTTTAACATAATTTTCTTCTGTTTTTACCATTTCCCCATTTTTTTTTTTTTTAAAGAGACAGGGACAGTGAGAGAGACAGAGAAAGAGAGAAACAACTTTATTTAGTTTTTCACATGGCTTAGTTGCTCCAACACTCAGTTGTGTACGTGGTGCTGGGGTTTGAACCTGGGTCCTTGTGCTTGCCAGGCAAGCGCCGAAACCGCTGAGCCACTGATCCAGCCCCCATTTCCCAATTTTTGATATGTCACAGGGAAGTCAACACAATATAGATATGAAATTTGTATATTTGTGTGTAAATAAGTAAAAACAAATATAAAAATGTTTCAGATTAATTCATAAAACTAAAATTAACTTTTCATTATTTAAAATATTTTAGTCACAAAGCTGTTTCTTTTTACTTGTTTGTAGCCTTTGATTCCCCACCCACCCCAATCCTGTACACCATTTCAAGAGGGAAAGAAGTTTCTACTGCTACTTACATCTCTCAAAAATCTACTGTCTCTGTCTACTCAAACAGAAAATTATGGGCTGGGAGTATGGCTCAGTGGCAAAGCACATACTTAGCATACTTGAGCCCCTGGTTTTGATCCGTGGCATCACAAAAAAGGAAAAAAAAAAATAATCATCCTGGGGCTGCAGCGGTGGCTTGGCGGTTATGGCACTTGCCTACCATGCATAAGTACACGGGTTCAAACCCCAGCAGCCATGTACACAACCAAGTGTCGGAGCAACAAAAGCCATGTGAAAAACTCAATAAAAATTGATTATCTCTCTCACTGTCCTTCTCTCTTTAAAAAAAACAAATTAATCATCTTCTCTGCATATACAGTGAGAGATTTACATTCACAATGCCAACAGAAATCCAAGAAGTCTTTATTTGAAAAACTAATATTTGGGGGCTGGGACTGGAGAGGTGGCTCAGCAGTTCGAGTGCTTACCTGGCACGTACAAGGACCAGGTTCAAACCCCAGCAACACCTACCCAACTAAGTGTTGGAGAAACAACAGCTAGATGAAAAAATAAAATTGATTCTCTCTTCCTCTCTCTCTTTTAAAAATAAATAATAAATCATTATTCCTGAGTAAAAAACAAAACATAACTAATATTTTAAGAAAATGCATGTCAGAGAACATCAATTATTATTAAGGACAAAGAGAAATAAAAAGCTTTTGTTTGACACATAGATAATTCAGTGACAGAGCATTAAAATTTCTTATAAAAATTACATGATGCAGGAAGACTTTACAGGAACTATGAAACTCCCTTCACGAGCCACTAGACTCTCATTTCCCCTTTCTCAGTATCTTCTACCTCTCTCTTTCCCATTCTTTCCTCCCGGGTTCCACGTTGGCAAAACCTTTTTCCTTTAGGGCAATTCTCCCACCCCTTTTTAAAATTTTCTACCTTAATTTTTTATTTTGAGATAGAGTCTCATTACCAAGGGCCTTGCTGAGTTACTGAGGCTGCTTTTGAACTTGTGATCCTCCTGCCTCAGCCTTCTAAGCCACTAGGATTACAGGCATGTGCTACCAGGCCTGGCAGAGCAATTCCGTTTTTTTTTTTTTTTTTTTTTTTTAAAGAAAGAGGGACATTGAGAGAGAGAGAGAGAGAGAGAGAGAGAGAGAATCAATTTTATTTAGTTTTTCATTTGGCTTTCCCTGCTCTGTGACTGTTGTGTACATGGTGCTGGGTCCTCATGAATGCCAGGCAAACACCATAACCATTGAACTACCGCTCCTGCCCAGAGTAATTCCCTTTTGATTAATATTACTTGAGTCAGTAGTTCTTTAAGAGGGAAAACATGAACAAAGATTTGACATATCATATCCCTGCCTTGGAGTAAAGCATAGCTAGGTCAATTATTAGGAAAAATAACTCTTGATTATTCACAGATCCATTTTGGTGAATTAACCTACTTGACAAAAATTACTTATAATCCCAAAATCAACATTAACAGCCCTCTTTTTGGTCATTCACAGAGGAGTGAAATTTTGAGTTGTTCAATGTGCACATTCCCAGCCGAGGCAGAACAAAGCATTATTTATAAACAAGTGTCTTTTTTTCTATGGTCTATTTAGTGCCACATTTTTTTACATTTCTGTTTTTTATTGATGCTTGCTTTTATATTTCTGTTTTTTATTGATGCTTTCACTGTTAAAAAAAAAAAAAAAGGCCCTAGTGCTGAAGTGCTGTGCTGTCTTTAGTGCAAAAAGGTTGTGATATGTTTAAAATACCTGTGTTCAATAAGCTTCTCCCAACTCTTCCATCTGAAGAGGGAACGAAGGTAAAGTGCTGTTGACTATGAATTCAATATCAACGAATCAACAATATATATTAAGTAAGAAGTCTTCATACAGAATAAAACTAGGGTATATGTATTTATAGGTAGATGAAAATATTGTGAAGAGAGTCACAGGGCCCTAAACTCTTATTTCCCCTAGAAACAATAATTCAGTATTTGCTAATTCAGCATTCTTGGCAACTTTATGGAACATAATTACTATGAATAATGAAAACCACTGAATTTTCACATGCATATAAAGATTAACCACCTCTCCCACATTTTAATACCCTGTAATTTCAGGCTAAGGAAGCTTTATATTCAAGAACAATCTTACTTCCTTCCCCTCCTTTAGTCCCCTCTTAAGCTCTCTAACTATATCTGCAGTGTTTGATCTATACTTTCAGATTTTATAAGAAGCTACTACATAAAAAAATAACCACCAACAGCATTCAACTTGGGTGAATCTAAGCAATGCCAAGGAAATATTCTCTAAAAATGTTTATTTCTTTCTTAATACTTGTTTGCTTTATAATTATTCATTTATCTCTATACTTTACTTGGCATGCTGATACAATAGAGGGTGGTATCATTTACTATCTAACATAAAACTTTGCATATTTAGTATCTGTACAGTTAAATATAGCTAATTTAAGTAGTTTATCCTAAAGAATTATAAAATGGAAATCTTTGTTTTTAGAACTGGAAGGCTTCTTTCCTAATTTTTGTAGAAGTTATCAAATAGCATAAGAAAGTCAAAGTGATAATAAACAATGACTAAAAATCAATTCCTCCAAACAAAGCTAGGACAATTTTTAAAATTCCTTAAAATATATATGTCTATAATCTAAATATCATTAATAGTGTTCCTTAAATGGCAAGGTACTTGTGAATTAAAAAAAAAAAATCAGTGAATCACAGATAAGAGGAAATTCAATGGCCTGACTATTGTTAGGATAGCAATGCTGAAACTCTTCCCATTTACCTTCTTTAATGCTTTTACTAAATCTGCATAATCGCCTGCTTCCAATTTGGGGTTTTTCACTAGTACTTCTACAGCCTCCAGGGCTTCTTTTCTCTCTTGCCATTTTTTTGCTTCCTGTAAGACACAATATGAGTCACTTATAAGACAGCAGAATAAAAACTTATTTTTTGCACTTCAGTTAAAAAACATAATTTTTTGTTTTAACTTTTTCTAAAGTTAAAAACAAAATCACCAAACTTCAGCCAAACAATATTTTGTTTATAAAATTTCTGTGCACATATAAAATGTATTTTCCTAAGATTTCATAACCCTAAAGTAGTAAGTAAACACAATGTCATACTTTTCCATCTCACTTTCTAGGCAAATGTTAATAAATAGGCATCAAACAGAAAACATCACAAAAAGCATTTCTAGTCCATCTCATAGTAGCACTATTAGAAGAAAGGAAATTCTATGCTGACAGCATTAAAAAGACCAGAAAAGAAAAATCATACATATAATCGGTAACTAAAACTGTTCTGACCTTGGATGTCAGTTTTCTGATTGTCAGTATAATGCTAACCCTTATTTTATGGTCATAAAGCAGAATATGGTTCATTCAAAATCAAATAATCATTCAACAATTTTAATACTAATTTGAAAGACTAGGAAAAACAAAGAAGATGACCAACTTGATACCCTGAAGAAGATTTCATTCAATTTATCAAATATTTATTTGTTGAAAGTTAATTAGATATTCAAGGAACTGATAGCAGAGCCAGAAATATCTTCAATAAATAATACCAGGTCATGGTCAGTATAAAAGAGAACAAGCTGTTTCAGTATAGAGCCAGAAAACTGAATTTAGTTTAGGTAGTCAGGACCTACCCCCCAAAATGATGTTTAAGGTGAGACTTTGAAGATTAAGAAGTATTATTTGGAGAATGTTGGGAGAGGAATATTACAGGCAGAAAGAACTGCATATGTTAAGACAAAAGTTTTGTTTTTTTTTTAAATGGCACTTTTGTTACTAGGAGATGTCTACTATGGCAGAAACAGGAGAGTAAGAACAATCAGAGATGTGGCTACACGGTAAATGGGACCTTCAAAGGTGCCACAGATGGTCTCAAAAGTTCACTGGAAGTCACTAATGGGTTTAATCAGGTTTTAACATGGTGAGGTTTGCATATCAAAAATATTACCTCTAATTACACAGTGAAATATGATGGGAAGAAGGGAAGAGTAGATGATGATAATTGGTGTAACACTGTTTCCCAACTGGAGATAATTTAGCAATGTCTGGGACCTTTTTTTTAAGCTTTCTAAAATGTTATTTTATCAAGAAATTTGTTGAACAATCAAACATGCTTCTAACAAAACAATATAATATATATATAAATTCTGAAAATTAGATTTACCCCAAGAGCCCCCCCACCCCATTACCCAACCTTATCCCTCTCCCTGCTCCTTCCCAATACATCTCCACAAATGCCTTAGGTTGTATGGATTTAAAACATGAGAATTGATCTCCTTTCTCAATGGCCAGGGTCTAGATCCAGCCTCCACAGATGAGTGAAGACATTTGACCCTTGTTTCTCTGGGTTATGCTGATTTCACTCAGCATAATTTCTTCCATAGCCATCTGGAGACACTTTTTTATTGTTATTATTTGAGGGAATAGTATCGCTCATATCTAGTGGGTAAAAGCCACAGATGCTGCTAAACATCCTACAATGCACAGGAAGCTCCCCCAAAATAGTTATCTGAAAAAATTATCAATAGTGGCAAGGTCAAGAAACCTTTGGTTAATGTAGTGGCAGTGGGGAAGAAGAAAAGTAGATGAATTTGAGAACTATTTAGAGGTAAAACCAGACAACAAATGAAGAAAAAGAAGCGAAGACTAATGTTCTGATTTTTGGCAAGAAATGTAACAAAAGTACCATAATAGTTGTAGTATGGGAGAAAGAGGAGAAAGCAACTCACTGTAGTAGGGAAGATATGAGCTGCAGTGGGGATATACCAGAAAAGGGCTCGGCAGAACATTTTCTACTCTATCCAAGCAATTACTTAAAATGAAATAAATGAAAGAAGTTTAGCCATTACTTACGATTTTGTCATAAAAGTCTTTGGGAAGTTTGGAAAGGATCTCTACTGCTTCTAAAAGCTCGTAGGCATCTATCTGTGGCACCTCATCACCATCATCACCACCTTCAAGCAGAAAATTACTTATCACTTACCAGTCCATTCAAACCTCTGAGGAAATCTTAATTCATGCAACTTAAATTGTATTGAAGGAAGTCCTTCAAAATATGCCTAGTAACATTGATTCTAGCTAATTAGCTAATTTTTAAAGACTAGAGTATAGCTAGTGCTGGAGCAGCGGCTCAGTGGTTGAAGCGCTTGCCTGGCATGCATGAGGACTCAGGTTCAAACCCCAGAACAAATGTCAGAGAAACAAAGGCCAGATGAAAAAAAATAAATAAATAAATTCTTGGGGCTGGAGCAGTGACTTGGCAGTTACGGCACTTGTTTGGCATGTGTGAGAATGTGGATTTGTACCCCAAAACCACATACACAATGAAGTGTTGAGCAATGAAAGCCACATGAAAAACTGAATAAAATTCTCTACCCCCCCCCTTTTTTTAAAGAGAGAAAGATAGTGTGTGTGAGAGAGACAGAGACAGAGAATCAATTTTTATTGAGTTTTTCACATGGCTTTTGTTGCTCTGACACAGTTGTGTACGTGGGTGCTGGGGTTTGAACCCATGTATTCGCGCATGCCAGGCAAGCGCTGTAACCGCTGAGCCACTGCTCCAGCCAGCTGTCTCTTTCTTAAAAAAAAAAAAAAAAAAAAAAAAGAAATTCTCCCTTTCTTCTTTTTATTTATTTATTTATTTGTTTGCTTTTAAAGAGAGGGACAATGAGAGAGAGAGAGAAAGAGAGAGAGAGAAAGAATCAATTTTATTTAGCTTTTCATGTGGCTTTCGTTGCTCAGATACTTTGTTATGTATGTGGTGCTGGGGTTTGAACCCACGTGCTCGTACATGTCAGGCAAGTGCCATTACTGCTGAGCAACCATTCCAGCCCTTCTCCCTCTCTTTAAAAATAAATAAAAACTAAAGTTTAAAATTAGCTTACCCGCCTCAGCGTCTCCACCAGCAGACTGTTGCTGTTCCAATTTAGCTTCTAGTTCTTGTTGGGAACGCAGAAACCGACTTGGTCTAGGAGCACCTGTAGGCAGTTTGACCCATTCTTCTTCTAGTTCCTTCAACTGCAAATATCATAAAATATTTAAAAACTTGCCATTAGAGAACTTAAAATTTATATTCACTGATATATTAGGATTCAATCATTTATGTGGCTTTAGTAGGGCAAACAAAATAAAATTATTTCATTAAGTCAAACCAACTTACATTTACTACACTGAAGATGCATGTCTCAAGCACTAAAAAGAGTAAAATCCACATTTAAGATACTCTCTCATTAGTTTATGAATTCAGATTAATTTACATCATCAGAAAAGTCTCCAAAACTAATTTTAGGAAAAAGCCAAATAGAATGTATTTTATCTAAACAGATATGTCCAACTCAACTCCTGCTACCCAAAAGAATTATAAAGGGATCTTTTAAACCATTAGAGATTTAATACTAGCGTACAGGAATTAAAAATGGGGCTCAGGGTTGCAGCTCAGTGGTAGAGTGCTTGTGTAAGTACATACAAGGCCCTAGGTTTGATCCCAGGCACCACCACCAAAAAAAAAAAAAAAAAAAAAAAAAAAAAAAAAAAAAAAAAAAAAAAAAAAAAAAAAAAAAAAAAAAAAAAAGTTTATATATATATATTATATATATGAAAGAATAATAATTATATAATTATGTATAATTATAGCATATCAATAGAGTCAGAAAGGGAATACCTAATATCTTCATATTACCTTCTGCATGCAAAGGCAACTAGAGAACTTTGTGTCTCACCTGGACAGAGTTTATATTTTGTAATGGGGGTCTCAGAGCATCCCGAATCCATCTATAAATCTCCACAGCAATTAGTTTGGCTTCATCTCGAACAGCCTTCTCTCGGGACTCAAAGAGTTTTGGCAACACTTTGATAATTGGTTTAAGCAAGATGATTTTGGAACCAAATTCACT
>PVKS010000302.1:174937-215827 GCA_004027875.1 Aplodontia rufa
AAAAAAAAAAAAAAAAAAAAAAAAAAAAAAAAAAAAAAAAAAAAAAAAAAAAAAAAAAAAAAAAAAAAAAAAAAAAAAGGAACTTAAAACTATGTATGTATTTGGGTGTAATTCTTCCAAATTATTTAATGCCTAGGTATGGCACAAAATAATAACAGTACCATTTTAAAACTTTCTAGATAACCAGACTAGGAATAATATAAACCTATAAAGGACAAACACATGCAGCATCTTAAATATATAGATACATATATGTACATGTACCTATATATATGTATATATATATAAAAATTTAAAATGTAAGCAAGTTAGCTAATAAATATTTAGATGAGTGAAATATACTTTAAGTAAAATTTTAACAGTTCTTATAAAGAAGATGATTCACTCAACTACATAGAACACAAATCATGGAATTGTGTTTCATTGTTGACTTTGCAAATATCATACTTTCCTGCAGGCAACATAAATCTCTTTGCTTCAGTTTTCCATGGGGAAAATAATTGCAATCTGACTTAATTTAAAAAGGTAACATATTTAGAGCTGAGTGGGGGAACATATCTATAATCCTAGCAACTCAAAAGGTTGAGGTAAGAGGATACCAAGTTCAAGGCCAGAATGGGCAATTTAGTGGGATGCAGTACCAAAATAAATTAAAAAGGGCTGGGGATGAAGCTCAATAGTAGAGCATCCATGGGTTCAATTCCTACAAGCACCCCTTAAAAAAAAGAAGAAGAAGAAGGAAAGATAGCATATTTACCTTAAATCTGTCGCATACTGAGCCATACTCCCATATTCCCTGCCCCTATTATTTATTTTGAGACAGGGTCTTGCTAAGTTGCTTAATGTCTTACTAAATTGCTGAGGCTGACTTTGACCTTGTACCTCTTACTTCAGCCTCCCAAGATTAGAGGTGTGCCACCATAGCCAGATTGTCACACACTATATTTTCAAGTTCCCAACTGATCACTTTTAATTTTACTTTTCTTTTTCTGGTACCAGGGACTGAACCCAGAAGGAATCAATGTTTATTTAGTTTTTCATTTGACTTTTGTAGCTCCAAAACTTTGTTGTTGTACATGGTGCTAGGGTTCGAACCTGCAAACCTGCACATACCAGGCACGCACCGTCACCTCTGAACCACCACTCCAGCCCCTCAAAAAGTGATTTTTAACAAGATACCTGATTATGTTATACAGTTAAAGTACAGATATCATAATATGAAAATAAATGAGATCACCTTTAAGATAGCCTTTAAAATATCCCTTATATTATTAGAAAAGAACAGTTAATTGGCTCAGCTGATGCTTAAGACTGAAGGAAAAACAAGACATTATGGTGCTCTTCAACCACTTAGTTTTGGGTTATATAACATGGTGCCCAAAAAACCTAACGTTTGAGATCTCTTAAATCTTTTGTTAGGCAAAAGAAGGGTGTGTGTGTGTGTGTGTGTGTGTGTGTGTGTGTGTGTGTAATCTTCCTTTACATTACTACTATTCCATCTCATTTTTTTTTTGTTTCTGTCTTGCAGACTACTTCTGAAAAAATAAACAGATCGAGCAAGTCCACATGGAGAATAGTTACTATTAACAAAACAAAACCTAATTTTGATACTAAACATATCACTATAGAAAACAAAAGGATCTGAAGTCTGTTTCAGGGATGAGAGATGTTTCTGGACTCCTAAACATATCACTAATAGAGATAACTTTAAGAGATTTTGGGGGGTTGGGGATTTAGCTCAGTGGCAGAGTGCTTGCCTAGCACGCGCAAGGCCCGGAGTTTGGTCCTCAGCCCTGAAAAGCCACTGGAGCAGTGGCTCGGCAGTTGCAGCGCTTTTCCGGCATGCGCAGGTACGCGGGTTCAAACCCCAGCACCATGTACACAGCGAAGTCTTGGAGCAACGAAGGCCACATGTAAAACTAAATAAAACATTGTTAAGAAAGAAGAAAAAAAAAAAGATTTTGGAACCCTCAGTTGGACTTCAAAAGGTTCTTGAAGATCATGGAGAGCTACCTAGTTCCACTATAGAATCTGAAATGCTTTAGGACAAATAAAAGAACCACACAGAAATGGACTAAATAACAAAAGCAACGATGAAGACAAAGCTAGGGATTTAGCTAGTGGAAGAACTTTTGCTTAGCATGAGTGAGGCCCTGGATTAAAATCTCCAGTACTACAAATTCTACTACTGCTGCTCTTGCTACAACAACAACAACAACAATAACAACAACAAAAAGTAGAAGGCAGATGACATAAGAAAATACACCTAATTTGTTCTTTCTCTATCCTAATTCTCCCAGTTTAAAGATGAAATAATAAGGGGCTAGAGAGGTGGCTCGGTGGTTACAGAGCTTGTCTGGCATCACGATTAAGCAGGTTTGAACCCCAGCACCACATACCCAATGAAGTGTCAGAGCAACAAAAGTCCCATGAAAAACTAAAATAAAAAAATTGCTTCTCTCTTTCTCACTGTCCCTCTTTCTTAAAAAAAAAAAAAAGAAAGAAAGAAAGAAATAACTACAGTATATGATATTCTAATTTAAAGGTATAAGATTGTAGTATAATACTTTTTTTATTTCACTACGGAACAGGTCTATTGTTCTGATAACTAAGACAATCACTAAATTTCTATGATGATAGAATAAATATATTAATTGCTACTTATAAAAACACATACCTACTCTACCATAACAAGCTAGAAATAAGAAAACCTTTATCACATAAGAATCTAGGTGAAAGTCAGACTTTTACAAAATAACATTATAAACCAAGCAAAAGAAACGTTTAAGACATAAATCAAAGATAGTTTAACAACAATGAAGAATGATAATACATTCACATAAAAGAAATACCAAAGGAAATATTTTCTCTAAAATGTAGATCAAACATGAAATTACAAGAGAGTTGAATAGGGATGATTTTCACTGGATTTCACTAGAGCTACTTTCTAAGGTGTCTAATGTGGATAGTACTGAAGACAGGATATCAGATTAGAAGGACTGCCAAATCAGAACAAACTATTATTTGTCTTAGCTTCGTGGGAAATTACCAAACAAAAGAATAGAGAAGTTTAAGACATAAATCAAAGATAGTTTAACAACATTTTTAAGAATGATAAAAGAAATACCAAAGCCATTTGTTCCTGAAAGAAGATTCCACTCATGAAAAACTTCATGCCAAACAAATTCTAGGGTTGAAAACAACTTATTATATAAAAGCTATTTTCTATTTGCTATTGCAGTGCTTCTGTTTCACCTCACACCAATCAGATTGGCAAAAATGATTATAAACAATAACAGATGCTGGAGGGGTTGCAAGCAGATAGGAACACTAGCACACTAATGGTGGAACTGCAGACTGATATAGCCCCTCTGGAAAGCAGTGTGGAGAATCCTCAAAAAATTAGGGATAAATCCACCATATGATCCAGCTGTCCATCTCCTTGGGTATTTTTTCCAGGGGATTTAGAATCAGCACATTACAGCGACACAGCAAAATCTATGTTCATAGCAGTTTAATTTACAATAGCTAAATTATGGAACCAACCCAGATGCCCTTCTCTAGATGAATGGATCAAAAAACTGTGAAATATATATATATATATACACACACACATACATATACATACATACATACATACATACATACATACAACACACCATGGAGTTCTACTCAGCAATTAGAAACAATGAAATTGCAGTCTTTGAAGGTAAATGGATGGCTATGGAAGAAATCATGTTGAGTGAAGTTAGCCTAATCTAGAGAGTCAAGGGTCGAATGTCTTCACTTATCTGTGGAGGCTAAACCCAGGCCTGTGTAAAAGGCAGTCATCTCATATATTAGACCCAACAAAGGCGTACTAACACATAATCTAGGGCATTCATAGATATGTATCAGGAAGGAGAGGGGAGGGAGCTGATGGTGGGGGAGTACAGGGAGGGATCTAGGGGGTAATTCTGATTTATAAATATATACATATCATATTGTTACTTTGGATACATTTTTGATTGTATAAGAACTAATTTCTTAATAAAAAAAGTTCAACATAAAAAAAAAAAAGCTTAAAATTCTCTCTGTCCCTCTTAAAAAAGTAAAATAAAATAAAAGCATATAGCCATTTGCTTCTATTTTACCCAAAAGGCACCTAAATCAAAATTTGCTTTAGCTAACAAACTGTCTTTATATTCAACATTTCAAGGTTTATACTTGAGGACAGCAAAAGAAAACTGCTGATATGACTTGGGAGTGCTTTTCTACTGAAAGGCCAATTCTGAGAATGGATGACAAGTGCCCTCTGCTTACCTTCATTAGAAAGAGATTTAGAGAAAGTAATCATACAACACACTTGAAGGCTAAATTACCCAACACGAAGTGCCACACTTGAGGAATGACTTTACCTTTTCCAGATCACTTTCTTGTTGTGGCATGCCAAGTCAAGTTTAGCAGTTTCCATTTCGGTTTAAACCAGGAACTCAAACTCAGTTGAGATACTCTAATTAACAGAAGTTAAAACAAAAAAGTCTTACCTTAAGGCTTTCCTCAGTGTCTCTATACAGGCCACTATTATCTTGGGGTTCTTATTGTCTAGGCCTTTTAGGAGTTCTTCTTGCACAGCCTCTCCTTTCTCAATCTCTATGTACATGAGACAAATCTCTATGCCCAGTTCCTTGGCTTTGGCTTTAGGCTGGTTGAACACTTTACTTACAACACCTGATACAACTTCTCCTGTGGTTCTATAACATAAATAACCAACACCACACACACAAAAGACAATATTTAATAGCCATGAAATTAGGCTATTCAAAGTACTTTTACAAATGCTTCAAAGCAAATGAGTTTCTAACTTTTAAATTTACATTTAAGAACATTAACAAAACCTTATGTGACCCAGTTTAAGACAGATATAAATTGTAGAAAATTCAAAGAAAACAAAAATGCCTTGAAATCATACCAAAGAAAACTCATTCCAACATTTTGATATCCATCCTTCTAGACCTTTCTCTAAAGCATGTGTCTCTGTCACTCTCACATATACACATGGACATACAAGTATATTTTACAATAACAGGATTAGAGTGCTTGCTTTTTGAAAAATTTTAAGTCATTTTAAGTATCAAGACAAGAGAATTCCTTCACACAGGGCATAAATGAACATAACCTTCAATGAGAAAAGACTGCGCTCAATTCCTTAGCAAAGTTTGACAATAACTTTATTTCTTTGAGTCTCTTCTAAATTAAATAAAATCTGTACTCCTGGGGTCTAGAAAAAGTGAGTGGATTGGGATTATGTACGCATTTCTCAAAATTGTGGTTCCTGGTATCAGGAAAAAATGAAATCAAAAAGCAATGATTTATTGGTTAACTAAACTATAAAATGGTTTATCTTCATCGGTACAATCTTTAAGTACATCTTCCTTGTTCAATTAAGTCAGGGGTCCCAACTCCCCACCTCCTCTTGGTATGGAAGGTTCTAATCAATGACATAAAGACTAAAGTTAAAAAAATCAGTTTGTGAGGTTTAGGAAAGTTGGTGAAGCTCAAGTTAAACAGGCCTGGAGTCACAGAGGTTTAGTTAACATTCCCTTCCCCAGGAGACAAAATATCCAAATTTTAAGGTAAAAGTTCAAGATGTGATTTCTATTTTAATCCTTTCTAGAGATCTCATGTGTCATTTAGAGTCAAAATGAAGACTAAAAAAATAGTATTGAGGAGCTATGAAAGTAGGAAAATTCATATATTCTAAAACTGTTAATAACTAAGTATATATATATATATATATATATATATATATATATATATATATATATATATATAAACATACGTAGCTCCTGGCAAGAGTTGTTACTAGAACAGATAGAAAAAAACTACTTACTTTCCTGCTACATGGGCATTTTCAACATAAACAAGCGCAGCTTCTAGTCCTTTCAATTGAACCACTGCATTGGAATCAGTAACAAATTTTTTAATCAATCCTAAAAATTTGGACCATTCTGGGCTCTTTTCATCCTTTATTTTCTGGAAGATCTTCAGGGCTTCTTCATATCCACTTAATCTTGCTTTCCACAGCTAAAAGAAAAGTAATATTTTTGAAACAAAATTTAATATTTTCAACTGTTACTCTGGAGGACAGGTAAAAATGAATATCCTATATCAAGTAATTTGAACAAAGGATCCCATGACTGCGGCTGGAGTGGTGGCTCAGCAGTTGGAGCGCTTGCCTGGCATGCGTGAAGACCTAGGTTCAAACCCCAGCACCATGAACACACCTAAGTGTTGGAGAAACAAAGGCCAGAAGGATCCCATGATTGGAAACAAGAAAGGAGCTTAAGGGCTGGAGCAATGGCTCAGGGGTTTCGGCACTTGCCTCACATGCACAGGGACACGGGTTTGAACCCCAGCACCATGGTACACAAACGAAGTATCAGAGAAACGAAAATCAAATGAAAAACTAAATAAATTGATTCTCTCTTTCTCACAAAAAGAACTTAAGAAATTCAGATAATTTTCAAAAAAGATAAATGTATCTCACTTTGTTTCCAAGTATTAGTTGCTACTTCTTTATAATATGGCATTAAAGATATGATGACTCAAGCATGAGAAATAACCCTGATGAAGCTTCCCATTCTCCAAAGTATCCCCATTCATGATGATTATACAAAATAAAGTGGCTTTGTCCAAGGACATAGGAACCAAAGCTCCAAATTTCTACTCTTAGTAGGTGGAATTCTAATTAAACAATTGGGTGGGTTAATATAGCTATTCTGTAATTATTTGAGGGGGTACCAGGGATTGAACCCAGTGGCACTTAACCACTGAGCCATATCCTCAGCCCATTTTATTTTTTATTTTGAGACAGACTCTCATTAAGTTGCTGCTTAGGGCCTTGCTAAGTTGCTGAGGCTGGCTTTGAATTTCTGATTCTCCTGCTTAAACCTCCCAAACCACTGGAATTACAGGCATGCACCACTGCAGCTGGCTCTATTGTATATTTTTAACAATCAGCAATCATAAATCTTAAATAATGAAGATTTAAAAGAAACTTTAATTGTTAAGAATACAAAATAGTTACCTTGACAACTTTAAGTAGAATAAACTTACAAGAGAGAGAATAGAATTCAAAAATCTACTAACTGGTAGATATATGTTGTTTTTAAAATTATTCAAGTCCGGCACGGTAGTGTGTACCTGTAAATTATACCCGGCTATTTGAGAGGTTGAGGCAGGAGGATTGCAAGTTTGAGGCAGAATGGGCAACTTAGGGAGACTCTGTCTCAAAATAAAATTAAAAGGGAAGGTGATGTAGCTCAGGGATAGAGGCCTTGCCTAGCATGTACCTAGCTGAGTAAATTTATACTCAAAAGTGCAACTCATTTTCCACTTCACTATGTGTATCCTTCCTTCTTTTCTTTTTCTAGAACTTGGGATTGAAACCAGAGGCTTTTTATTGCTAAGTTACATCCCCCATCCTGTTTACTTTGATTCAGGGTCTTGCTTAGTTGTTGAGGCTGGCCTTAAACTTGTGATCCTCCTGCATTAGCCTCCTAAGTCAATGGGGTTACAGGAATGCAGCACCATGCCCAGCTCTGTTTTTTTTTTTTTTTTCAATTCTTTCCAGAGACTCAAAAATATTTTTTAAATTGTGCTGGAGACACTTCTTTTCAATGACATAAAAGAAAATGTATCTAAAAGGCATCAGTGTTTTTGAAACTGCCAATATTTTCACATGCTTCTAAGAATATAGAAGAAGCATTACATCTGGTGACAAAACAAGTCAATGACACCAAAATTTAAATTCCAGACAAGTCTTACCTTATGTTCACATTTCTGATCAACTGGCAATTTCAACCACTCACTGTCATCTCCCATTGTGCTTCCAGTTTTTCCTTGGAATTAAAAGTAGTTCCTGGTCAGAAAAAAGTAGACATCTTTTACCTCTAGGATTCAAGTTATCTTTTTTTTTTTTAAATAAAAGATAAAGGGAGACAGTGAGAGAGAGCAATAAAGAGAGAATAAATTTTATTTAGCTTTTCATGTGGCTTTCTTTGCTCTGACACTTTGTTGTATATGTGGTGCTGAGGTTCGAACTCCCATCCTCGCACATGCCAGGCAAGCGCCAGGAACCCCTGAGCCACCGCTCCAGCTCCTCAAGTTGTCTCTTAAGACAAAGCAACTTTTCTCAGATTATTATTTTATCATGCATACACCAACAAGAGTAAAAAGTCCATTGTTTGGTCAGATGCTCACTACATTAACAGAACATTTTATTTAAAAAAAAAGTCAATCAAAAAATCTAAATATAAATCAAAGGTCAGGCATTTTTTAAAACAATGACTATATATTTTCTCAAAGGAGAACTCAGATACACGACCAAGCTAGAACAAAACTGTAGCAGTGAGCTACATGGCTTTTTTTTTAAGAGAGAGAGGCACAGTGAGAGAGAGAGCAAGAGCGAGAGCTAGAGAGAGGAGAGAATCAATTTTATTTGCTTTTTCATGTAGCTTTCGTTGCTCTGACACTTCATTGTATACATGGTGCTAGGATTTGAACCCGTGTCCTCGCACTTGCCACGTAAGCGCCGTAACCCCTAAGCCATTGCTCCAGCCCCTATGTGGTCTTTTAAAGGGTGTGGAAGAACAAAATATGCCACCCCAAATCTATTTCTTTGGCATATTTCCATTTGGTTATTCAGAGAAAGTACAGACACAGGAATGGCTCTGAAAAGCTGTCTTTTTAAAAAACCTATACTTATATAGGTAATTTACATTAGTAAATAGCAGAGGTAAGCAGACAGCTTTTTGCTTTGAGGTCCCCTACCTGCCTAGAACAGGATTGGGTCAGATACCTGAAACAGAGATTGCCACACATGTCACTGATTCTTCTGAGGGTAGTTTGCATGAGAGACTTTATCTGTGTTACAAGACAAGCTTGTATTTGCTCTGCTTTCCTCCCCTGTCTTCCAGATGCCCCTTAGCCCTTATCCTTCTGCAGCCCAGGATTCTATAAAAGCTTCATCATATCCCATGTCTGTGCACGTAGGTAAAATGGTTTTTCTCCTGTTCATCTATCTACTGTCAGTTTATTTCATAAACTCAATTATCAACCCTTCAGAGGTCAAAGAAGAAAAATTTCTCTCCTCTATAAAAGAACAAGAAAAGAGTTTTGGAAAAGTCATACTTTCAACTGTTTACCTGAAATTCCTTATATAAAATAATCAATACGGAAAAATCTCAATGCTATACAGCTCTCCACCTAATTCTAGTAAATATACCTCTAGTCCATGTTCATATAAAAATTAAATCCCTGAGTAAACAATTCCTTTATAAATATTCCATTTTTAGTAGAGTTGATAGTCAATGTTCTTTTAACAACTTTAAGCTATCCATGTGGATACCTTTTTTTCTGATTATAAAAATAATGTATGTCAACTGCAGAAAACTTGGTAACTACTGAAAACACACAAGGAAGAAAAGTATTAAAACACAATTTTATCACTAACTAGTAACCATATGAATGCAGCATATAAATTATATGAAAAAGAGTAGTACCCGGTGGCACAGGCCTGTAATCCCAGCAACTTCAGCGGTGGATTGCTTTCCTGGCATACATGAGGTCCCAGGTGTTTTCAAACCCCAGCACCACACGCACAACTAAGTGTCAGAAAAACAAACAAAAAAAAAAACCATGAAAAACTAAATAAACCTGATTCTCTCACTCATTCTCTGCTTTAAAAAAAAAAGGACTGGGGATGTAGCTCAGTTTTTAAAATGCCTCTGGGTTCAATCCCCAGTACCAATAAATTAATGAAAAGGAGAGGGATAATCATCTTGTAGTCTTTCTCATATCAAACATTTCCCCCTATTTGACAATGTAACTTAACATCTACATAGCACTCCATTTTATGAACACACCACAATTATCAATTCTACAATTGGATATTTAAATTTTTTCCAATGTTCCAACATCACAAAGAATATAGAAGAGATCCTCTTTACTTCTCAATTCCCAATCCTGGCTTCTCCTAAAATATATTTTCAGTAAACACTTAAAGTTTTTATTATGAATCAAGCACTGTGCAGTCCTTTATAAACATGCACTTGTATTAACATCAACTATATGAAATTAAAGAAAGATATTTCCCCCCATTTTACATACTAGGTCCACAAAGATTAAGTAACTTGCCAAAACAAATGATTACACTCAAAGCATGTGACTCTTCCTTCACATATTTTCCCCTCTTGTGAAATAGAAGATGTCTCAGGGCTGGAGCAATGGCTCAGTGGTTGGGAGCGCTTGCCTGGCATGTGTGAGGACCTGGGTTCAAACCCCAGCACCACACACACAACTTTGTCAGAGAAACAAAGGCCAGATGAAAAAACAAATAAAACAGACTTTTTTTTTTTGTTTGTAAGAGAAAGAAAGAGAGAAACAAAGTCTCAGAGAAAGTTATGCTTATATAAAAAGAAAACCTGAATTGTGAAAGTTTTGTTTCCTTGCTTTTGGTACTGGGGATTGAAATCACTGAGTTACATCCCCACTCCTTTTAATTTTATTATTTTGAGGCAGACTCTCACTACATTGCTGAGGCTAGCCTTGAGCTTGGGATCCTCCTACCTCAAAGCCTCCAGAGTCTCTGGGAATTATATGCGTGCACCTGTGAATCCTGCAGCAATGTGTTTTAGAGTAAGTCACTTTAACATAGAATCTGCAGAAACAGCCAATTATCAAACCTCAAAAAGTATGTTAAGTGAAAGAAGCCAATAAGAAAAAGTCCCAAATTGTATGACTCCATTTATATGAATTATCCAGAATAGGTAAATCCACAGAGAAAAAATGCAGACGGGTAGTTGCCAGGGGTTTGGAAGAAGGGAGAACATGCTTCGTGGATGAGGGAGTACTAATAAGTACTTTGGAGTGAAGGAAATGCTTTGGAACTAGATAGAGGTGATGGTTATACAACATGGCGAATGTATTAATGTCACTAAGTTGTTCATTTAAAAATGGTTAATTTGGGGCTGGAGATGTAACTCTGTGAAGAGTGCTTGCCTAGCATGTGCAAGGCCCTGGGTTCAAGCCCCAGGACTGTTGTTCTATTCTCCCTTTAGAAACATGAAGAAAATGGCTATCCAAACTAACTGCCTCATATAAAATTTAGATGCCATTGTGTTAAATTTTGTTGTTTGTGATTTTCTTCTTTTTTATGCAAAGGAAAGGTCTGCTTCATACTAAAACTTACCTTGTCACTAAAATAATGGATGTAGTATTTGTATATACATGTGACACTGAGCACTCTTGCTCTGTCTTTGTGTTTATTTTCCTTCAGAATTGACATATGAAGAAAAAAGAACATCATTCACTTTTCCCTATAATTTTAATTTTAGAATTGTTTTTTAGAATTTCTGATGCAAAAAACACACTATACGTAAGTTATGAAGCATTACAATAAAACTGACACAATGATATACCACTCAATCTAAAAATTGGAACACAATCATTACTATACCTGCACCTTTCCTGCCCACCCCATCCTTCTTCCCACAGAAGCAATTTCCTGAAATATGTTTAGTTTCATACCTTAATCATGTCTCATGTCTCTAAGTAATAAAATTAACTGTGCATGATCATTTGTGAGGTCTAGAAAAAAGATTATCTATGCTTATAAAATTCATCCAAGTAGTATAATACAGTTCAGTGCTATCTGAAGTATGGTCCATGAGCCAAGGGTGTAGCTCAGTGGTACAGTGCTTGTCTAGCACGTACAAGGCCTGGGTTAGATCCCCAGCAATGCAAACAAACAAAAAAACCAATGTGCAGTACAAAGTCTTGTGCTGGCTCACAAACTACTATCAGAGATGAGTACAGAAACAGAGATAAACACTTTAGAAACTTTCATAGCATCTTTTCTAATTTCTTTTTACTACGGTGGGTTTACTCAGCAAAGCTTAAGTGTAAATTCAACAAGGAGAGTAAGACTGTGAAGTGGTCAAGGTTAAACCCTGGAAGGCTTTCTTATGGAATTTGCAATTTAACCCAAAGACAAAAGGAGATTTTGGAGGACTGTTAGTAATAAAATTGCATACACAATTTATACACATTTTATATTATTTTGTTAAAATCTTGTAAGGTTGTTCAAAAATAAAAAATTAAAAAAAATATTAAAATCTAAAAAAAAAAAAAATTGCATACAGATCAAACTTGTGTTTTCCGAAGAAAATGTAATACAAATATAAAACAATGTAAAGAATGGCTTGGAAGATAGTAGAGATGAAGGAAAAACTGGAGGCTGCAAGAAGGGTCTAAATAAATACAATGGCAGCATTTTAAGAATCAAAGCAGGCCCTTGCTAAGTGAATGTTAGAGTTTAGGAGAGAGATGGAAAAAGGGTTTTGGACAAGCTGAACTGACATGCAGCTAAACAAGTACAGAAATAGGTAGTTGCAGGAGATTCAAGCCTGGAACTCAAGAGATTAAAATTTAGGAGTTATAAGTAGATAGATTTCATTAAAACCAAGGGAGAGGACTGATAATATGGAGAGATAGCACACAGTGAAAAAAGGCCAAGAATAGAGCTCACATGAGCGTTTTAAAAATAGGTAGAAAATGAGCCTTTTACTTCATCATGCACACTGGCACATAAAAAATGACCAACACATTTCTACTAGGGAAGAACAAAAATACAATAATGCAAAGAGCAGTAAATCTTATCAAATTTTAGATTTTGTTCTTGAGAATATGTTAATTACCTTCAATTTCTGCCTGGGAATCTAAAGACAAAAGAATTCTGTATCTTCAAAACCACTCCTGACTTGCTGGGCATCGTGGTGCATGTCTGTAATCCTAGCAACTCAGAAGGAAAGCAGGAGAAGGGTAAGTTCAAGGCCAGCCTCAGCAACTTAATTGAGTCTCTAAGCAATTTAGAGAGACCCTGTCTCAAAAAATAAAAAGGGCTGAGGATGTGGCTTAGTGGTGAAGTAACCTGGGTTCAATCCCCAGTACCAAAAACAAACAAACACAAACCACTACTGACCTGAGGTGAGTCTTGGATAAGTTACTGAGGCAAACAAACGCACATTACCTCAGCACAATTTCCTGTGAAGGGGGGGAGAATGGTACCTACTGCAGAGGATCAATGTGTAGATTATATGTGTTAGTTCATGTAAAACTCAGACTATGTTCTCAGCATCCAGCAAGGGGTTAATAAATGTTCTGTTTATTAACATTCCCAATTTGAAAATATTTCATTTTAAATTACAAGACTTTATTCTGCAATTTAATAGTATTAAAAGAATAAACATAAATACCCAAACTAAATTTAGTTAGAAACTTTGTAAGTTACTTGAAAATGATGTGCTCATTAAGAAGTCAGGAATTGGGCTGGAGTGGTGGCTCAGCAGTTACTGCGCTTGCCTGGCAAGCATGAGGACGAGAGTTCAAACCCTAGGACCACATACACAACAATGTGTCTGAGAAATGAAAGTCACATGAAAAACGAAATAAAGATTGCTTCTCTCTTTCTCTCTGTCCCCTTTCTTTAAAAAAAAAAAAAAGAAGTCAGGAACTAAATACTTGAAAGAGAACAAAATATACTATACATAACACACAGATATCCAAAGTTTTATTATAGTCACTTTCACTTTTATTTATGAACTGACCAAATAAAGAACTAAAACTGAAGCCCCCCCCTTTCGTTGACCTCTCTTTATTTAGCTAATATGCGAGGGTACGGTTCAGAATCTCTCTCTCTTGTTCAAGTATAAAATGAAGTTAACTCCATTTACCTCTCATTTTGTATTACTAGCCCTCAAAGAGTTCTTTTTTGTGTGCCACTGACCTGTAGTGAAGTCTATAAACTCCAGCACCACATACACAATTAAGTGTTGGAGAAACAAAGGCCAGATAAAAAAATAAATAAAACTGACTCTCTCTCCCTCTCTTTAAAAAAAATAAAAAACAAATCCACCTTACTTTTCAACTTCTTTTAGAAAAGAAATGTTTTAAAGGTTATATATAAAGGTATAGGTATAATTTAAAATTTCAAATCTTCAAAAATATTTTTAGTGTTCAAATAACATTATTATGTACCAAAACATAGGCCCTAGCAATCTAGCTTCTTCTCATTCTTCAATCAATTAAAGTAAGGCATAAATAGATGATGTGATGAAGAATGTTAGAGCTGGGTCTAGAACTCCTACTTCACAGTCCACCACTTTTACCTAAACACCAAAGGGCTCAAGTGTGGTATCCTTTTATTTTAAATTCATGTATTTAGAGCTCTATAAGAATAATTATAGAGCTACTAACTAGATTGTTTTTGCCTTCTACTTGGAAAGAAGCATTGACAGTGCAACTATTTTATGGTAATTTCCCAAGATCTTGATCTACAAAAGCTCTTCACTATTATGATACAAGAGATCTGAACTTGATTACCATTTTTGGACTATGACTTCTGGCTAATGAGATGTTATCCCAGAAGCACAGAATGAGTCTGAGTGAAGTTTAAGGAAATTTCCTCCCCATTCACAGAGCAACCTACAACCCTTTTGCAGACATAGTAGTACATCTGTAGTTTTATTACTTTGGAGGTTGAAGCAGGAAGATTGCTTGAGCCCAGGAATTTGGGGCCAGCCTGGGCAAAATACCAGTACCTGTCTCAAAACAACACACATAAAAAACAAAACCCTTTATGTAACCACTGAGGTGTGATGATAGGTACATTAAGGAAGACACTAATTATGAAACAAAGATAAAGGAAAAAAAGAAAAAGAAAACTTTACTCAAACCATGTCTGGGAAGGACAACTAGATTAAAAAAGCATAGCAGTTATGTAACAGTCACAGGAAATTTAAGATTTTTATTACTTGGCCAAGGCAGGACAAAATCACATCCCTACATGATAGCAAAAATGACAAAGCTTTCCCTCTAATTTAAAAACTTCACTGCCTCCAGGCATTACCCATTAACAAGGACAAGTGTATCCTCCTACTGGCATATTCTGTTATCAGGGGTCCAAAAATGTGAACTGCTTCTCTAGCTGGTGGATCTCGGCAAACTTTGCTGTGTTTCTTTTTTCATTCTGGGATCATGGCCTCCTGCAAATTCCCTTGGAGAGGGTGATAGGTAAAGAGCTATGTGTTTCACACAGTGCTGTTCTATTTGCTGGAAAGAAGGTTAACTGGACTTTAATAGATGATTACTGTCAATGTCTCCAAAAGGGAGACTGGATACAAACACAGGCCTCTGGGGAGATGGAACGCTAAACCCAGCTGTAAATTAGGTCAACTTTGAGAGTTACTGCTCTACTGTAGCGACTGAAAACCTAATGCTTACTCATCCTGAAGTTACCCAGGTATCCAAATCCCAGACTTAAGGATCCAAGGCCTAGAGCACTTAAGTTAGCTCCACCCATCCAGCTCAACTGGGTAATACTCTAGTAAAAGCAATCCTCTCCTCACAGCAAGTAAAGCCAGGTCGTGGGCACTGCTCACTCACTGCATATCCGAACAAGCACCCTGGGGACGCTGTCAACACCCAGAAGCAGAGCAGATGCCCAGGCTTTAGCTCACTGCAGCCGGCATTGTTTACGCTCTTTCACAGTCTTAACCTATGATAGGCCAAGAAAGTCCCCAGTACTGTCCACCAGGACTTCCGGCACAGACACGGACAAGGGATGTTGCCCCTCAACCGCAGTCTGACACTTACGCTCCCAGGCAGGGAGAGGTCGGGGGCCCTAAGGTCCAGGCCGGATCAGCAGGAACACCCGGCAGGCGGGCGGTGGTGGCATTGGTGCGGCTGGCCGCTGGGAAACGCCTCCTCCGGGGGCGGGGCCCAGAGCACCGCTGTCAGTGCCCGCCCCACCCTCAGTGTCTCTCCACGCGCACAGTGAAGGTTTAAAGGGGCCGCTGCATAGGTTTGGAGCCCTCAGGGTATTGCCTATAGTCCACAGGCTTTCCAAGGCAAGAGGCAAGTGAAGGATCAACTAGCAAGACAACTATAGTTGAGCCAACCTCTTTTTTGGTGGTAACACAGGTAATGTTCTAGAGACAAAGAAAATGACCATTTCCCATTATCACAATCCTAAACCCTCCTTCAGGGATTAAAAAAAAAAAATCACTGCAGGTAACAGCCAAACTACCAGGGTAAATACACAAAGCCCCTTTTATAAACCATTTTTCTATTAACTTTCCTTAGACTTAAGCAATTCTTCAAAGGGCAATTCAAACGCCCAGAAAGGAATGACAACAGCCTGCAAAGTCTCACAGTCACCCTTTCACAGACTTTGTTCTATAAAGAAGAATCATAGGCAATGATACCGATAGGAACAACAGCAGATAGGCAGGAAGGTAATAGGAAGCAAAAACGTAAAATAAGCCCCCCTCGTTTTTATTTTTAGTGCTAGGAATTGAATCCAGGGGTGTTTAACCACTGAGTTACATTTCCAGCCCTTTTTAAATTTTAATTCCGCATCTCCCCAAATTGCTGAGGCTGGCCTCAAACTTGTAATTCTTCTGCCTCAGACTCCCAAGTCTCTGGGATTACAGGCAAGCACCACCATGGCTACCTTCCCTTCCTTATGAGTAAAATGTAACATATTTTTTTAAATGGCTGAGAACTGATTAGAAGTCTAAGTAAAGAACTTGTGCATTCAAATACAATTGTGATGTACATTCATCTAAGCTGATATGAAGAGCTGCTGAGAAAGCTGTAGGAGAAATGCATTAGTACTTCAGGGAGTAAATTCTTGGTCTTTGAGATCTTCAAAAGTTATTAACAACTTTCATTTTTCTTTTCATAGGAAGTGTTTCTGCATTTGTCTCTTCATCACACCAAGAGGAAAGAGATTTATGTACTTTAAAAAAAAGAGAGATAGAGACAGTGAGAGAGAGAATCAATTTTATTTAGTTTTTCATGCGGCTTTCGCTGCTCTGAGGTTTCATTGTGTTATGTGGTGCTGGAGTTCAAACTTGCATACTCGCGCACGCCAGGCAAGCGCCCTAACTGCTGAGCCACCACCGCTCCAGCCCTAGATTTATGTACTTTTAAACCTATATTCTGGGCTGGAGCGGTGGCTCAGTGGTTTTGGCGCTTGCCTTGCATGCGCACACAGATTCAAATAAGAGCACCACACATTTCATTCCAAGCAATGAAAGTCCATGAAAAACTAAATAAAATTGATTCTCTCTCTCTCTCTCTCTCTCTCACTGTCCCTCTCTTAAAAAAGAAAAAAAACCTATATTCCTTTATGGTCTTTGGATGAATAAACACACCTTACCAAAGTCCTAGGCCATCATCAAACCAGTATGGGAATTAATTTGGTGAGGCTAAAGACCATTTATAAATAACCTAACATTTCTATATTCTGAACATGGGTTCAAGTAGAAATTTAGATTCCAAAGGGCAGACATGAAAACTAGGGACCAGACCCACCAAGGTTACCCATAATATTCTGAAGGTTTTTCAGAATTCCAGGATAAAATTGTTGGAAAAGAAAATGATTAGGATTAGAATAATCTGATTTTTAACTGCCAAAACAATCTCATTCTACAATGTATTTACTGTGAGTAATACTTCTGAATTAGGTAATTAAGACCTATCATCACACCTATCAAGCTTTACCACTGTTCTGAGGGTGATATTTGCAGATCAGCCTTCCCAGATTCTGAGTTGCCTCTAGGGCAAGGGCTGGAAGGTATCTTAATTATCTTTTTCTCCCACTGGCACACAAAATAAGTACTCAATACATATTACAAAATATATAATCAATACTATTATATAGCACTCCATAAGCATGAAGATGAACCTCAATAAGCATATATGCACACAAATAAATAATACCCAGTTAATTTAAATTACAGGAAAAAACCCACTGATTGATTGTACAGTTCAGTCTTAGATATCAGAGCTCAAAATTATTGTTAGATTTCTATCTTTGGTTCATTTTGTATAAATAGTCCCAAATAATTCTTGGTTTTCTTGTTTTTTTACTTTTTTAAGAGAAAATGAGAGAATGAGCTAGAGAGAAAGAGAAAAGAGAGAATCAACTTTTATTTTTTTATCTGGGTTTTGTTTCTCCAACACTTAGTTGTATATGTGATGCTGGAGTTCAAACCCAGGTACTTACGCATGCCAGGCAAGTGCAATATCTCTGAGTCACCACTCCAGCCCCAATAATCCAGTTTTTTAAAATTGTTTAGAGAGAGAGAGAGAGAATAAGAGAGGAAAGAGAGAATCACTTTTATTTATTTTTCATCTGGCCTTTGTTTCTCAGACAGTTGAGTATGTGGTACTGGGGTTCGAACCCAGGTCCTCGCACATGCCAGGCAGGTGCTCCAACAGATGGGCCACTGCTCCAGCCCCTCCCGCCTCCAAGTATTCAGTTATACTGGAACTCTCATAATTGGAGAGAGTGAGAGTACAAAATGATGTGGTTACTTTGGAAAACAGGTAGGCATTTATTTGCAAATAAACATTTGCCATACCACCCAGTATTCCCACTCCTGAGTATTTGTTCAAGAGAAATAAAAATTTATATTCATATAAAACATATATTCACAGATAAAAACCTATATGAAAAGGATGATAGCAGGTTTTTTAATTGTTAAAAGGTAGGAATAAGCTACGTATCTTCAACGGTAAAGGAACAAAATGTATTTATATTTCACAATGGAATACTACTCAGCAATAAAAAGAAACAGCTGTTATATGTACCTGTATGAATCCTCTCAATGGCTTGTTATTTTTCTTGTTTTGGGCAGTGTTGGGGATTGAACCCAGAGCCTTGTGCATGCTAGGTAAACACTCTACCACTGAGCCATACACCCAATCCTTGAACTCAATTGTATTTTACTAAGTGGAAGAAGCCAGACTCAAAAGGCTACATAGTGGGGCTGGAGTGATGGCTCAGCAGTTGAAATGCTTGCCTGGCATGTGCGAGGATCCAGATTCAAATTCCAGCACCACATACACAACTAAGTGTCAGAGAAACAAAGGCCAGATGAAAAATAAATTTATTTTTTTCTCTCTCTAAAAAAAAAAGAGTACATATTATATGATGCTGTTTATATAATATTGTGGAAAAGGGGGGAAAAAAACCTACAGGAGCAGAATACTGATTGGTGGTTCTAGGAATGAGGAGAAGGGAATTTTGGGCTGTTGGAGATTTCTGGTTTTTTTTTGTTTTGTTTTGTTTTGTTTTGGTACTAGAGATTGAACCCAGGAGTGCTTTACCACTGAGTCACATCCCCAGCCCTCTTTATTTTTTATTTCAAGAAAGTGTCTCACTAAGTTGCTCAGGGCCTTGCTAAGTTGCTGAGGCTGTCTTTGAACTTGCAGTCCCCCTGCCTCAGCCTCCCAAGCGCTGGATTACAGACATGTGCTACTGCACCCACCCATATTCTTGATTGTAGTGTATATGTGACTCTAAGTGTTTGTCAGAGCTGTATGCTAAAAAAAAGAGTGGATTTTAGTACATATGAGTTATATCTCAGTAAACCTGATTTAAAAGTTCTTAGATCAGATAGTCTTCCCTTTCTTTTCTAATCCTTGGTTTATTCTGGTCTGATAGCTGGGAACACTGGAGGATGGAGGAGCCAGTGTGAGGGGGCTATCTATACATTAGTTTTTTAACTATGAAAGAAACAATGGGGGCTGGAGCGGTGGCTTGGTGGTTGCAGTGCTTGCCTGGCATGCGTGAATATGTGAGTTCAAACCCCAACACCACATACAGAATGAAGTGTCCGAGGAATGAAAGTCACATGAAAAACTAAATAAAAATTGCATCTCTTTCTAAATAGATAAATAAATAAATAAATAAATGAAAAAATTTTAAAATGGTAGGGCTGCAGAGGTGGCTCAGTGGTGGAATGCTTACCTGGCATGTTGAGGACGACTCAGTTCAATTTCTAGCACTACGTATACAATTAAGTGGAGGAAAAACAAAAATGAGATGGGGGAAAAATTGTCTTTTTCTATCTCTCTGAAGAGAAAAAAAAAAGAATGTGGATAAACTAGACAATAATTATTGTACACTGTATTTTATTTTACATATGAGGCACTTTATTCTAGTCACTGTTCTAAACACTTTACAAATATAAACTTAACTAATTTAATTGTCTTATAATCCTGAGACAGACACTATTGTAACCAGAGTCCAGGTGAGGGAGCCCTGACTCTGGGGGTCCCAACAGACCAGATTTGGTCATTTTTTCATATTAACCAAGCAGGAAATAAGGGGTGGAAAATAGGAATTTTATTCTCAGTGTAGTCACACTGAAAACAAACAGTAGGATCAGCATCTTCAACCCTGTCTTCAGGATTATGTAGGAAATGAACAAGGTGAGGGGGTATTCACAGTTAGAGTCTTGATCAAAATGTGGTCTGGGTGATCATTATCTCAGTATCAGCCATGTGCAGCTTTTTTAGGGACAAGAAAGCTGCTGCTCCCTAGGAGTATTTTCAGTTCTTGTCACAGGATGTCTATCAGACCTGTGATCCTAGAATCCAAAATGATTGCAGGAGAGAATGACCCAGAGAAAGAATAACTCAGGAAGGCAAGATGGAGTTAGGACAATGACTGAATCTTCCTTCAGGGTTAGGGCAAGGACTGTAGACTTCCAGGCACTGTTCCAATGATCTGGAACTGAACGTTGTAAAAGCTGGTGGTTGACAATCTGTTGACTATGATGTCCTTTCAAATATTAAAAACATTCTAGTTACCCTTATCTTGGTGTCTTCAACTTTGAAAAGGAAGGGTTATTAGTTTTAGATGAATATTTCTTAAATAATTATGTGTCTACATGTATAGTTGAGCAGATATTTGACCCAAAATTTAAGGTAGCAAAGGAGATAGATATAAAATGAAGGCAGAGAAGCTAAGCTTTTATACTGCTTTTAGTTTATACATTGAGTATCTGCAAGCCCAAGTGAAGAGTCAGTGCTGCTTACGAAAAGCAGCCTCTAAGTTCCTGTTATACTATTATTTTTCCCATTTTACAAATAGACAAAAGAAGCACAGTAAGGTTAGAATTTGCCCAAAGCCACACAGCTAATAGATGATACAGCTAGGGCTTGAACTCATTTTGGCTCCAGAATCCATGCCCTTAATCTCTTATATTTCGCTTCTTTTCCTTTGTTGAATATGTTATGATAAAGAATTCCAACTGATTCTTAAAACTTCCTTTTCTCTTGCTGGTTATGAATGTGTTACATATTTTTTTCTTCTATTTTAATTTTTTTGAGAGAGAGTGAGTCAATTTTATTTTTATTTTTTCATTTGCTTTTTGTTTTTTCAATACTTAGTTGTGTATGTGGTGCTGGGATTTGAACCTAGATCCTCGCATGTATCAGGCAAGCACTCTATTACTGATCCACCACTTCAGCCTCTCCCTACCATTTTTTTTTTTTTTAATAAAGAGAGAAGGACAGTGAGAGAGAATCAATTTTTTTTTAGTTTTTCACATGGCTTTCCTTGCTCTGACAGTTGTGTACATGGGTGCTGGGGTTTGAACCCATGTACTTGGGCATGCCAGGCAAGCGCCGTAAATGCCTAGCCACTGCTCCAGCCTCTCTACCTCCCATTCTAACAATCAACTTTATTTAGTTTTTCTTCTGGTTTTTGTTGCTCCTACGCTTAGTTGTGTATGAGGTGCTGGGGTTGGAATCCACATTCTCGTGCATGCCAGGCAAGTATCATAACCACTGTTCCAGCCCCAAATCTGGTCATTTTATCTGGACTGACAACCTGTTTGGATCAACAAAAAGTATTCCTAGGAGGTAGAACAAATGAAAACATACATGCTATATCCTTTAATCAGTATAAATTTTTTATATTCAAATGTTTTTCCTTAGCCTAAATAAAATTCTACAATTACCTCTTCATATAGTAAGTCACATTAAACATCTTGATTTTCGGGGCTGAGCAGTATCATGCTTGCCTGGCACGTGTGAGGACCATGTACCATGTACACAACTGAGTGTCAGAGAAAACAAAAACCAGATGAAAAACTAAAAATTGATTCTTTCTCTCTCACTATCCCTCTCTCTCTCTAAAAAGAAAATAAAGAGAAAAAAAGTATAATTCTCTTGGTTGAGGTAAAAGAAGCTTACAAGAAAATCTAAGAAACTTATAAAAAGCTTTAAGAAAAAGGGGTTCTGGAATTTTTATATATTGTTGGTGAGCATTTGAACTGATACATCTATCTTAGAAAACATTTGAAATTAACAACCCATTTCAATAGAATTGAAAACATCAAGTCCACACAAAAATGTGTACATAAATATTCACAGCAGCATTATTCATTTTATCTCCAAAGTGGAAACAACCCAAATATCCATCAACTAATGAATGGTTACATCCACATAATGGAGTATCATTCAACCAAAATAAGAAATGTAGTTAGGTGACACAGGCTATAATATGGATGACCTTGCAAACATTATGGAGGTGAAAGATCCCAGATACAAATCGTATATGTTGTATGATTCCACCGTTAGGAAAGGCCTAGCTTTCACAAATCCTGAGAGACAGAAAGTAGATTAGCTCAGGAAGAAGGGAATGTGGATGGTGATTGCTGTTGAGTATAGAGCTTCTTTTGGAGGTCATGGAAATGCACTGCAATTAGACAGTGGTGATAACTGCATATTTTGTGAATACGTTAAAAGCTATTAAAAGAAAAATTACGGCATGTGAATTAAATCTCAATTTTTAAAAATCAATTGACAAAAAAAAAAAAAAAGCTGTGGTATATTCATAGGAAAGATACTCTACAGCCATGAAAACAGCTATTAGCCCCCACATGGATGCATCTAATCATGGTGAGAAGAAAAAAAGCTAGTTGCTAAAGAATGAACAGTATGAGTATACAAAACCAAATGATAAGATATTAAGAGATACACATATTTGTGGTTAAAAAAGAAAAGCATGGGAGGATATTCTGAAAACTCAGCATAGAAGAGACAGAGAATATATTCAGATGAGTTTTTCTATAGCCTAAATAAAATTCTACAATAACTTCTTCATATAGTAAGTCACATTAAACACCTTTATTTTGGGGGCTGGAGCGCTGGCTCAGCCTGGCATGTGTGAGGACATGAGTTCAAACCCCAGTACCATATACACAACTAAGAAGTTGTTACATAGGATATTGGCAATGATCTAGTTCTTCAATTAGGTGGGAAAGGTCAATGTTTCTCTTTTTCCCCAAATTTTTTTTGCTTTTTTTTTTTTTTAAGAGAGAGAGAGGGATAGGGAAAGAGGGAGGGAGGCAGAGAAAAAGAGAATCAATTTCATTTATTTATTCATCTGGCCTTTGTTTCTCTGACACTTAGTTGTGTATGTTTTGCTGGGGTTCAAACCCAGGTCCTCGAGCATGCAAGGCAAACGCTCCAACAGCTGAGTCACTGCTCCAGCCCCAAATCTTTTTTTATTTATTTATTTGTTTACTTTTTAATTTGACCGTTGCATCAGGCTGGAAAGAAAAAAAAATTCCAGAATCCCCTCTCTGCAATTAAACTTCAGAGGTCACCTAATCTTTGGGGGCTTTAGAAATCACATACATAAAACAATGACTTTGTACTGACAACTCTCGAACCTCTAAAATGTTACAAAACAGCACTCCACAACAACTATTTGTATACAATAAACAGCATGCCTTCAATATTACTAAGACTACGGAAGCAGTGGCAAAAATCTCATAGCCCTACTCTCCCTTGATTAAAAGAATGATAGTTTGCTTACAGTATTACAAATATAGTGACATCCAAATATTTTGCATCAATGGATTCTATCATCATTTTCCTTTTTCAGGTACTCTATGGCTGGTGGAATATATTTTGACCCCAAGTCGAAAAACCAGAAATTCATACAGGCTACTCAAAAAGCAAAATTTACTTATTAGCCTCCTAAGCCAAGCAAATAAAGCAATGTGGCAAAAAGTTAAAAGCGCTAATTAAGGAAGTCAGAAATCTGAATTATATTTCCTTCTTCATAGTACAGAGGAGAGTTTCTGGATCATCTAGTCAGAGCTAGCACAATTTGTGGTACCAAGTCATCTGTATCAGATCAAGAGAAGGCCTTCCTATGGCCTTGTACAAAGGGTGGTGCCACACCCAGTTGAATATTCTACTAGCAACACCACTGGGAAGGGATTTAAAAGTGATACACTGTAAGCACAGGAGCAGTCTGCTTGACTGGAGAATTCTACTAAATATTTAAAGAATTAATTTCAACAATCCTGAAATTTTTCTAAAAAAAAAAAATTAAAGAGGGAACACTTCCAAACTCTTTCTACAAAAGCCAACATTATTCTGTTACTAAAGCCAAAGATACTTGAAGAATACTACAGATCAATATCTCTGACCAATACTGATGCAAAAATCCTCAATAAAATATCAGCAAACCAAATTCAACGCAGATTAAAATGATGCTGGTCATAGTGGTGCATGCCTGTAATCCCAGCAACTTGGGAGGCTGAGGCAGGAGGATTGCAAACTCAGGTCCAGCCTCAGTCAATTTAGTGAGGCCCTAATCAACTTAATGTTAGAAATACTGGGTATGCTTTAAAAAAAAGGAGGGGGGACTGGAGTGGTGGCTCAGTGGTGGCCAACGGCACTTGCCTGGCATGTGCAAGTACACTGGTTCAAACCCCAGCACCACGTACACAACTAAGTGTCACAGAGCAATGAAAGCCATGTGAAAAACTCAATGAAAATTGATTCTCTCTCTTTTTTTTTTTTTTTTTTTTTTGAGGAGTAAAAGGAGTAGGATTTATTTAGGAAGAAGAGCAGAGACTCCGCAAAGTGGAGGGGTACACCTTCTAATGGAGGTTAGGTCAGAGGTTATATTGATTTGGGGTATGAGCATAATTAACATTCATGCACAACATAATTAACATTCATGCAAAGCAGGCATTGAGAAATGCATCAACTCCTCAGGTTAAAATCTATGTAAAACGGCATTGAAACTGGTCGAGAGCACCCAAGGTTAAAACAAAAGGTGGCAAATACTTCCTAGTATCCACCTGTGACCACCCCCATCTCTTAGTCAGGACTAGGGTGAGCCTCAAGGTCTTTTTGCATTTGAAGGCCCTGGGTGTCTGTGACCACCCCCGACCTTAGTTGGACAAAGGTGATCCTCATGGTCTTTTTGCATTTGAAGGCCCTGAGCAAGCCCTGTCAATCACTCTCAGCCTCAACCAGCTAGCTCTTAGATAGGGGCCCTCTGTCCTGACTACCTAGCCATTTCACTGTCCTAATCTGTCTCATTCCCCCCTCTGAAGTATCCCTAACTCCCGTTAGGGGAAAATGGGCAATGACCATTCTGGCGACTTCCGGCTGATATGGGGCATAGAATGGGGAAGGCAGTCAGGGACCTTTCCCCAGAGGCCTTTCTATAAGGACCCCAATAGAAGCAGGGCTTGATTGTGGATTCCATGTGTAATGGCATCTTGCTAGTCAGGGCAACTCAGACATCCAAGGTGACTGGTGGCAAGTGACTGGACAAGGCATTCATCAGGCAGGGAACATGTTAACAGGATAAACAAGCAAATCTCTGTCTTTAAAAAAAAGAAAGAAAAAAAATACTGGGTGTGTGATAAAACAAACACGTGGTCAGAAGTGGGTGAACATGGCAAACTTTACTTCTACAGGAGGCTGCCATCCCAAAGGGGATCTGGAAGCAAGCACAACTGCACCTGGAATCCAGGAAGATTTATCCCTAACTTAATGCAGCACTGCCCTTCACTCTGGAAGAGCACAGGGTACAATCTATGTGACTGGCTAATATAAAATTGGGGCGTATTACAGGTATAATGGGATACCTGTTAGGGAATTTTTAAAATGCCTTCTTTCTGGCCTCTGGTTCCCTAACTTAAAATGACTTCAAACTTATGTTACAACAGACATGCTTATATTGTATTTCAAGTTTAACTTTGATATAAAAGAAAACATAAATCTTACATTAGTGAGACCCAGTTTAAAAGCAAAAAAAAAAAAAAAAAAAGGACTAAGGATGTAGCTCAGTGGTAAACTGCCTCTGGGTTCAATCCTAATTACCAAAATATAAAACCAAATAAAAATAACACATCATGATTAAGTGGGATTTATTCCTAGGTTATGAGTGGCTCAACATATGAAAAATCAAGGTAATACATACACCACATTAACAGAATAAAAGGCAAAACCATATGAAAATCTCGACTAAGGCAGAAAAAGCATTTAACAAGATTTAATACCCTTTCCTATTAAAAACACTGAACAAACTAGGAATAGAAGGCAACTCCCTCAACATAATAAACGTAATTTACATAAAGCCTGAAGCTAACAATATACTCAGTGAGGAAAAACTGAAATGCTTTTTCTCTAAGATCAGGAACAAGGCAAGTAAATGGTTCTCCCCACTTCTATTCAACATAGAATTGACAGTTTTAGCCAGAGCAATTACATAAGAAATAAAAGGCATCCAAATTGGAAAAGTAAAAATGTTTCTATTTACAGATGACATGACATTATATGTCAAAAACCCTAAAGACTGAACAAAAAAACTGTTCAAATTAATAAACTCAAAAAGTTGCAGGGCACAAAATCAACACACAAAATTAATTGCATTTCTATAGACTAACATGAAAAATTCAAAAAGGAATTTAACAATTCCATTTAAGAAAGAATCAAAAATAAAGTCTAGGGGCTGGAGTAGTGGGTGGCTCAGCGGTTACAGTGCTTACCTGGCATGTGCAAGGCCATGGGTTCCAACCTAAACAGCACATACACAATGAAGTGCTGGAGCAATGAAAGCCACATGAAGAACTAATTAAAATTGATTCTCTCTCTCTCTCTCTCATTGTCCCTCTCTCTTTAAAAATAAAGTCTAAGTACTCTTAAAATAATAAATAATAAACTCATAATAAATACTTACACATAAAGTCTAAGTATTTTTACCAAGGACATAAAAAATTTACAGACTGAAAATTACAAAACACTGCTGAGCCGGGTGTGGTGGTGCTTTCCTGTAATCCCAGTGGCTTGGGAGACTGAGGCAGGAAGACTGGGAGTTCAAAGTCAGCCTCAGCAACTGATGAAGCACCCCTGGGTTCAATCCCCAGTGCCAAAAAATAAAATTAATATTAAAAATTAAAAATGGCTGGGGATATGGCTCAGTGGTTCAGTAGTCCTGAACCACTTAGTACAATAAACTTAGTACAATATCCTTAGTACAATAACCTTAATACAATATCCTTAGTACAATAACAACAACAACAACAAAAAATTGCTGAAAGATATTCAAGAAAATATAAGTAAGTGGAAAGACATTTCCATCCCTGGAACCTGAAAATGTTACATTATTTGGAAAAAGGCTTTTGTAGAGGTGATTAAGGTTACTGAGATGGGGAGATTTTCCAGGTGGGCTTTCATAAGAGGGAGAAAGGGAAAAGTGACACATAATGATCAAGGTGATGTGAAGACAGAGCAAAGAAAGATTGAAAAGGGCTGAATTAATGTGGGCACAAGCCAAGAAATGCCAGTGGTAACCAGCAGCTGGAAAAGACAAGAAAGAAGGATTCTCTCATAGAGCTTCTGGAGAGTATGTGGTCCTCATGTTTAACAGTGTATGTCAGTTTGGATTTCTGATCTCCAAAACTGTAAGAGAATAAATTCTGTTGTTAAACCACCAAATGTGTGGTAATTTGTTATAGCAGCCTTAGGAAAACAATATAGCACACGTTTGCATATCAAAAATTTCTGGAAGGATTCATAGAAAATTGCTAAACATGACTATTTCTGAAAACTTAATACCCATTTGTGCCTGTTTTTTTTTTTTTTTTAAGAGAGAGGGACAGCGAGAGAAATAATCAATTTTATTTAGTTTTCACATAATTTTCATTGTTCTGACACTTTACTGTGTACGTAGTGCTGGGGGTAGAACTCTTGTCCTTGCACATGCCAGCCAAGCACCTTTACCGCTGAGCCACTACTCCAGCCCCCCACCCTTTTTTTTTAAACAATGACCTTTAATGTCTTTATAATCATGTTTTTAAAAGTTTTAAAAATTTTTAATTACCTTGGAACTTTGAAGCTAGATCTGTCCATATTCATTTTTTTTTTTAAGAGACAGAGCGACAGTGAGAGAGTGAGAAAGAGAATCAATTTTATTTAGTTTTTCATGTGGCCTTTGGTGCTCTGACACTCTCTGTTGCATATGGTGCTGGGGTTTGAACTGGGTCCTTGCACATGCCAGGCAAGTGCTGTAATCCCTGAGGCACCGCTGCAACCCTACCCATATTCATCTTATAAGCTACAACTCACTTTTCCCTCTTAATGTTTTTTGGGCACCCTATCTTCTTCAAAAGAAGCAGCTAGTTTTTTTTTTTTTTTTTTTTTTTTTGGTCTGTTTGTCTTAACCCTTCCTCTTCAGAAAAAACTAAATCCTATTCATTATTATACCAGCTTCTAGCAGAGCACTTTGCAGTCCAGTATAAAATTCCTAGAAGGCACAATTTCATCAAATCTTATGAAAATATGTCCCTTGTTGAGTTATTTATCAAGAAAATTTTGTATGCTGAATGTGTATTTCAAATGTATTGGAAAATGATAAGTTTTTTTTTGTTGCTGTTGTTTTTAGACAGAGGGACAGGAGAAACAACTTTATTCAGTTTTTCACATGGCCTTAGTTGCTCTAACACTTAGTTGTGTACATGGTGCTGGGGTTTGAACCCGGGTCCTCGTACTTTCCAGGCAAATGCCAAAACCGCTGAGCCACCGCTCTAGTCCAATGATAAGCTTTAATGTAATTCTGAAGTAAATCCTTTTTCAAATTTGAAAAACTGCTCAGTAGAAAAATTTCAAATAAGATTTTTTGCTTACTCTTTGACTACAAAATTCACTAAAGGAGTGTAATTTTATTTTTAGAATCCTTTACTTTGGCAGAGATGATACAGAATAGTTGCCTGCAGTCAATCTAATTGTAGAGCCCTCTAGTCAAGATTAAATTCAGTCCAAACCTTCAAGTTTCATTGGACCTGGAGTTAGACCTCAGTTATTAACCTGGCTCTGCTATAAGCCAGGTGGAGTGCCGCACACCTTTAATCCCAGCTACTCAGAAGGCTGAGGCAGGAGGAATTCAAGTTAGAGGCCAGCATGGACAACCTAGTGAGATCCTGTCTCAAAAAATAAAAAGTAATTGTAGAGTTGCTGGTTGAATAGCCAGATCCTTGAACCATTTTGATTTAATTTTTGTGCAGGGTGAAAGGTAAGGATCCAATTTCAGTTATCTACATATGGCTGTCCAATTTGTCTAACACCATTTGTTGAACAGGCTTTCTTCCACACTATGCCTTTGCCCCCTTTATCAAATATCAAATAGTTAAAGGTATGAGGGTTCATCTTAGAGTCCTCTATTCTATTCCACTGGTCTTCCATTTGGTTTTGGTACCAATACCATGCTGTTTTTGTCCCTATAGCCTTGTAGTATAATTTCAGGTCAGGAATTGAGATGCCTCCTGCCTCCTCCTCCTCTTTGCTAAGTAATGTTTTGGCTATTCTGGGTCTTCTGTTATTCCATACAAATTTGAGTATTGCTTTTGCTATATCCATGAAGAATGGTATTGGTATCTTGATAGGGATTGCATTAAATCTGTATAGGGCTTTGGGTAAAATGGTCATTTTGATGATATTGATTCTACCTAACCATGAACATGGAATGTTTTTCCATCTACTCAGATCTTTTATAATTTCTTTTTTTAAAGTTTGATAATTTTCATTGTATAGGTCCTTGACATCTTTGTGAGATTTATGCCATTACATGACATAGGGGTTGGCACTGTCTTCCTTAACAGGACTCCCATAGCACAAGCGGTAAAAACAAGAATAAACACATGCGATGCAATTAAACTAAAAAGCTTTTGCACAGCTAAAGACTTAGTCAAGAATCTCAAGAGATAACCTACAGAATGGGAGAAAAATTTTGCCTGCTACACCTCAAGACAGAGGACTAATATCCAGAATATACAAAGAACTCAAAAAATTAAATACCAAAACCACTAATAACCCAATTAATAAATGGGCTATGGAACTAAAAAAGTTTCTCAACAGAGGAAGTCCAAAAAGCCCATAATCATATGAGAAAATGCTCTATATCACTAGCAATAACAGAAATGCAAATCAAAACATTTCACTGAGATTTCACCTCACACTGGTCAGAGTAGCAAAAATTAAGAATACAAACAATGACAGGTGCTAGTGGGTCTGTGGCAAAAGAGGAACACTGTTACATTGCTGGTGGGACTGTAAGCTGGTACAGCCACTTTGGAAAGCAGTGTGGAGACTCCACAAAAATTAGAGCTGGAACCACCTTTTGACCCACTACTGAGTATCTTCCCCAAAAAGCTAGAATTGGCTTACTAGAGAGATACAGCTTCATCAATGTTTATAGCAGTCCAATTTACTATAGCTAAATTATGGAACCAACCCAGATGCCCTTCACGTGATAAATGGATCCAAAAACGTGGCACATATATACAATGGAATACTACTCGGCTATTAGAGAAAATGATATTATGGCATTTGCAGCCAAATGAATGGAGATGAAAAAAGTTTTGCTAAGTGAAGTATTCCAAACTCTGAGACTCAAGGGCCGAATGTTTTCTCTCATTTGTGGAAGCCAGAATATAAGCAGAAACAGATTGTTAGATGGCTAACCTAACAATTAACTCTCAACAACATGTACGAATTCTTACATGATCATGGGGAACTGTGCTAAGATTCCTGGGGGACGTAGGGAAGGGGGTGGGGGGAGAGGGAATAGGAAGGACATCAAGGTGACCAGAGAGAGGTAATATGAGTGAATCTAATCCGAGGGGAACCTCCGACTTCCACAAGAAGTCCAGTTAACTTGGGGCTTAAGTAAAGTGAAATAGGGAACCACGGGGAACCCAAAGGGGGTAAACTATGGTCTGGCACCAGTATTGGCTTGTTCTGTCATTACACTGCTGTTCTTAATTGTTTGAATGATGAACCCCTCCTAATTGTAAGACCACGTCTATCAAATAAAAAATAAATAAAAAGTGCCGGAAATGTAGCTCAGTGGTAGAGTACCCCTGGGTTCTATGCCCAGTACCACAAAAACAAAAAACAAATCAGCTACAGATTAGCTGAGCCTCAGTTTTATTATTTGTTTGTTTGTTTTTTTTTGGAACTGGGGGTCCAACCCAGGATGTTGTGAATGCTGTGCAAGTGCTTTGCCACTGAGCTACATCCCAGCCCGAGCCTCAGTTTTATCACCCATCATAACATCACCATCTTCCTGTGGTTCCTTATCTAACACACCCGGAGCAAAATTATGTGCCAGGCACTATTCTAAACAAATTATGGGTGCACATTTAATCCTCGTAACTCTGAAGGTGATTGATATTATCATCCACATAAAACAGATGAGGAAACTGGCAGAGGATAAGGAACAGGCCTAAAGTGATTCAATTAATTGCTGTTGTGAAGACTAAAGGAAATTTCCTCCGGTACATGTTAAGAATTCCCCCAAATATTCATATTATTCTCCTATCCAAACAGGTCTCTACTTGTCAGGTCTTGTGAGGCTATACTCTATGTTAGGCACTCCTACACTCACTGAATACAGGCTGTGCACAAGAGCCCAGGTACAAGTACAGTAAGAGAGTATAACAGAGAAACCAGATCTAGACTAGGAAGTTCTCCCTGAGAAAGTGATTGTTTAGGCTAAGAACTAAAGGAGAATAATAGGGACTGACCAGGTAAAGACATAATGAGAATAACAAAGAATGTTTCAGGTGCAAAAATATCTAAAACAGCTAGGAAAGAGTAAAGAACAGAAATGTAACCCATGTGGCTAAAGAGGGGCTGAGACAGGATCAAAATGGAAAGGACCCAGTCATACAAATCCAGTGACTTTACACAAGCAGTAGTACTACTAGCAAATACAAAGCATTCAGTAAACAATAGTTATTATTGTGCTGTTATTATAAGCATCAAACCAGAATCACTCAGAGATTTTAGATTAAGATTAGATTAACTTCAGACTTAAATCTTTATTTCAGTCTTCTGGTTCAAGAAAGACCTAAGTTATGTTAGAGTTCTTAGGACCTAGTAAGACAAGTCTTCTCAGTTTAGGAAAAAAATTACTTCTTTGAGTGTAAGAGCAACCTATTCCTTTTCAAATTACAGAAAGCAGATTCACTATTAGTTAAACAAGTCAGATGCTATCAATAATATTCAAGGGGAAGCTGGGCATGGTGGCACATGCCTAAATCCCAGCAACTTGGGGGACTGGGTCAGGAACACCCAAAGTTTGAGATCAGCCACAGCAACTCAATGAGACTCTGTCTCAAAATGACTACAAATGTGTCTCAGAGGTAAAGCACCCCTGGATTCAACCCCTGATGATGATGCCGATGCTGATGCTGATGATACTCAAGGGTACTGTCCATGTTTTGTTTGGAAGAATCTCTCATACCAAACATTGCTCAAACATAGCTAGCAGTACTCTAAATTTGTATTTTTATAACACAATTTATTGCAGAGATTTCTAATATGTGATTTCATCCTCCAAATGAAGCATCCATGCTAATTCCAGACTAGGACATTTTCATGAGATTTTATTTTTAGACCTATCACACAAAAGTAAATCAGAAGTATGGAATTACAATATTGATAAAATTCCTAAAATCTACAAACAAGGCTTCATACTACGAGTGGCTGAGGACATGATAGAAACAATCACTGCAAATAAATATAAAATAGGGGGAAATTACAACAAAACTGATTAGGAAATGAGATGTTATAGACAGCCAGCTTTGCTAGATTTTAGAGATTTATATTTATTCCTAAAACATCAATTATTTTATGTAATTTTAAAAATATAAATCTAAGAAAAACAAAAACTTCCTGGTTTTGGGGCTGGAGCAGTGGCTCAGCGTTTACAGCACTTGCCTGGCATGCCCTAGGATGCAGGTTTGAACCCCAGCACCGCATACACAACGAAGTATAGGTGCAATGAAAGCCACATGAAAAACTAAATAAAACTGATTCTCTTCCTCTCTCACTCTCCCTCTCTCTTTTAGGAGAGAGGTAGGTTTGTTTGTTTGTTTGTTTGAAAAAAAATAAACCACTTCCTGGTCTTATTAAAACAAAGCATAATAGTCATTTAAGCTTTTTCAGGATGATCCTTTCGGACAATCAATGCAACACTATTCTCAAGATCTAGTGCCACAGATATGTGAGACTCTTTGCAGAACAAAACAAAACAAAAACTACATGGTAGTACCAAGGTGGCTTTTTTGAATTTACTGTTTTACATTTTGTAGCTTTCCCTTTTTAATCATTGTGATCAAGTTAACACTTTCAGTTATCTTGTACAGTGCCCCTGTCTAATTTGAGCTCTTGATTTAAATGCCAAATAGGTGAAAGTAGTGCATAAAAGAATGAGCAGAACTACTAGAGGGGAAGTCAATAAAATTTCTAATTATCTATTTAGGCTGCCAAAATGACTTTTGAGGGGGGCATTATTTTCTGTAGTAGCTGACTTTCAGATAAGTAAAATGCTACTTTAAGTTTTACGATTAAAAAAATACAATTAGGGGCTTGAGCGGTGGCTTGGCGGTTATGGTGCTTGCCTGGCATGCACGAGTACACAAGTTCAAACCCCAGCACCACATACACAATGATGTCTCAGAGCAATGAAAGTCACCTGAAAAACTAAATAAAAATTCTCTCTCTCTCACTGTCCCTCTCTCTTTAAAAAAAAAAATACAATTAAACAAATGAATTCCATTTCAAGAAATACTTGAGACTACCTTTTTCTCATCTTTAAGGAAAAGATATAAAAGTCACATTAATTCATAACAGACTTCTAAGAAATATAACCAACATATCAAAGAAATAGGTTTCTTACTTCTTCATAAAATAATATAAAACATGTTTAAGGAGACAAATGGTCATCGTGGTATATCTGCTATTACGTCTATACCAGAAATGTAGGACCATCCCAACTGAATCAGAATTTATGCTTTGTATGTATGTCTTAAACAAAGACCACAAGCCAGGAACAAACAATAACTGTTACCAAGTCAGAGAAAATCAATGTTTTCCGTGGCACTTAAAAGGTGTTATCAGGGGAAAAAAGATCTCAATAAGAACTAAATTACAAAAAGAACATTTGTTCATGACCTAAATTTCCTCTGAAAGTGAGAACCTGTATAATCTCATATTTAGTTTAATATAAATACCAATGGAAAGACACAGAAACAATAATACATCTATGGGGATTACTTTACATATATTACCTAATTCTTTCAGCTGAGCGTGTCTATCAACAATGATATTCCAGTAGCAACAAGTACAAGTACCAGGATCTTTTTAGAAATACCACCACTTTGGAGAAAAGTCTAATTCTAGGGTTGGAGCAGGGGTAATAAAAGATAAGTCTATAACATCTTGTGTGTAGTACCAGAAAGTAAGGAAGTAGTTATCTATTTATTTTTTTATTTTTTTTTTTACAGAGACAGACAGTGAGAGAGTGAGAGTGAGAGAGAGAGAGAGAGAGAGAAAAAAAAATCAATTTTTTTAAATTTAGTTTTTCATGTGGCTTTTGTTGCTCTGACACTTAGTTGTGTATGTGCTGGGGTTTGAACCCAGGTACTGGTGCATGCAGGGCAAGCGCCATAACCACTGAGCCACTGCTCCAGACCTTATTTTATTTTTTTGAGGGAGAGAGAAAGAGAATCAATTGTTTATTTATTTTTCCATCTGGCCTTTGTTTCTCTGCCACTTGTCTGTGTATGTGGCGCTGGGGTTCAAACTCAGGTCCTCATGCATGCCAGGCAAGCACTCCAACCGCTGAGCCATCACTCCAGCCCCAGTAAGGAAGTATTTAAAAAGAAAAAGATGGGTGTATGTCAAACTCATCAAGGTCATGAAAACAAAGAAAGGCTGAAAAACTGCCAAAAGGCCAGAAGAGGCTAAATGAGATGACCACTGGACTGGATTCTGAAACAAGGGGTATGAATAGAAGAACTGTTGAAATCCAAACAAAATATGTTTGTTTAAAAGTAACATGCCCCCCCCCCAAAAAAAAGTAACATGCCACCAAGCATAGTGGTGCACACCGGTTATCCCAGTTACTTGGAAGAGTGAGGTAGGCATATCACAAGTTTAAGGTCAGCCTGGGCAACCTAGCAGAATCCTGTCTTAAAATAAAAATGTAAAAAGGCCTGGAGATGTAGCTCAGTGGTAGAGCACTTGCATAGTATGTGCAAGGCCCTGGTTTTAACCCCAGTATTGGGGGGAAGGAAAAAAAGTACAAATGTTGATATCTTAGCTTTGACAAAACTATAGGTTACTAGGGGAAAGTGGGTGAAAGATATATAAAATACCATCATCCAGTAAAAGGAACTAGAGATTGAATCCAGAGGCATTTTACCTCTAAGCTACATCCTCATCCCTTTTTATTTTTTTATTTTGAGACAGGTTCTCACTAAGTTGCTGAGACTAGCCTTGAACTTGTAACCCTCATGATCCACCTGCTTCCATAGTTGCTGTGATTACAGGTATGTGCCACCATGCTCAGCCTCATTTTTGCAACTTTAAAGTCTAAAATTATTCCAAAATGAAATTTTTATTTTTAAAAGTTTCCTCTTAATTATCATTTCTTTAAAAAAAAAAACTGGGGCTGGAGCAGTGACTCAGCAGTATTGCGGTTGCCTGTCATGCACAGCAACACTTGTTTGAACCCCAGAACCACATACACAACTAAGTGTCAGTAACGAAAGCCAAATGAAAAACTAAATAAAATTGATTCTCTCTCTCTCACTGTCCTTCTCTCTCTCTCTCTCTTTTAATCTCTTTTTTAAGAAAGAATGGGACTGCTAGAATCAATTTTATTTTGTGGTGCTGGGGTTCAAACCAGCAACAGTTGCACATGCTAGGCAAGCACGATACCGCTGAGCCACCACTCCAGGCCCCCTCTCTCTTAAAAAAAAAAAAAAAAAAAGTCAATGTCATAAAAAACAAAAATCTTTAAAAAGTAGAAGCACTATATACCTATTAAAATGACTAAAACAAACTATGGTATATCCAGAAAAAAAAGTTTTTGTGTGTGGGGTTTTTTGTTTGTTTTTTTGCAGTGCTGCGGCTTGAACCCAAGGCCTCATTCATGTAAGGCAAGCACTCTACCACTGAGCTATATCCACCACCCCATAAAATGGATTATTATTCATCAATAAAAATAAAGAAGCTATCAAGTCACAGAAAGACATGTTGCAACCTCAAATCATATTGTGAAGGAAAAGAAGCCAGTCTGAAAAAGGTATGATTCCAATTATATGACAGCCAGGCATGGAGGTACACATCTATAATTCCAGAGACTCAGGAGGCTAAGGCAGAAGGATCACAAGTTCAAAGCCAGTCTCAGTAACTTAGCAAAACCCTGTCTCAAAAATAATAAATAAAGGGGCTGGAGTGGTCGCTTGGCAGTTACGGTGCTTGCCCAGCATGCGTGAGTACATGAGTTCAAACCCCAGCACCATGTACACAACGAAGTGTCTGAGGAATGAAAGTCACATGAAAACTAAATAAAAATTGTTGTCTCTCTCTCTCTATCCCCTCTTTCTTTAAAATAAATAGGACCAGGGATGATGTGCTCAGTAGTTAAACCTGGGTTCAGTTAGCAGTATTCCCCACCCCCACAAAAAAACACACTCAATTATATGACATTCTAGAGGAGGCAAAACTATAGAGAGAAAAAAAATCAGTGGTTGCCAGGGTTTGTGGGAAAAGGAGGGGCAAATACGTGAACTACAGGGGATTTTTAGGGCAGTGAATCTATTCTCTTCCTCTTTCTCTCTTTACCTGTACTAACAGCACAGGAGGGACACCAACCCCACATATGCAACAGCCTAGGGATCACACTGGTCTGTCATCACACTGGCAGACAGAGGCCTTTACCGTGAAGATTTCATGGGCACCTTTGGGAAGCTGAGCTGAAACTGAAGCTAAAGTTGCAGGTATAGCCTAGATCTTGCCAGGAGCATTAGCCTTTGGCCAGCAAAGCCTGAGACCCTTAGCAATGTAGGCACAAGCACAAGAACAGTTCCTGAGCTTGGGGCGGGCAATGCAGACAAGACAACTCAACTTGCAACTGGGATCTTCAGCTTAACCTCCAGGATATGTGAGGGACCTCACAGCCTCAGCAGGTGTACTCACAGTCTTTGTGCTGCTGGCCAGCATCTTCTTTATTCTTCAGGTCTTTTTTTTTTAAGAGAGGGACAGTGGGGCTGGAGCGGTGGCTCAGCGGTTTCAGCGCTTGCCTGGCAAGCACGAGGACCCGGGTTCAAACCCCAGCACCACGTACACAACTGAGTGTTGGGGCAACTAAGGCCATGTGAAAAACTAAATAAAGCTGTTTCTCTCTTTCTCTGTCTCTCTCACTGTCCTTCTTTAAAAAAAAAATTGATTCTCTCTGTCTCTCTCTCTCTCTCACTGTCCTTCTCTCTTTAAAAAAAAAAAAAAAAGAGAGCGGGACAGTGAGAGAATAGAGATGGAAAGAGAGAATCAATTTTATTTAGTTTTTCATGTGGATTTTGTTGGACACTCCATTGTGTACATGGTGCTGGGGTTTGAACCTGCAACTTTGTACATGCCAGTAGGCAAGTGCTGTAACCGCTGAGCCACCACTCCAAGCCCCCTTCTTGTGGTTCTTGGAAAAACATATGTTCCTCAGATACTCTAGGTCTACCCCCTTAAGAGATCCATACCTTTGTGAGTGGACTCATATCTTTACTATCAGGGTTCCTTTATGTCATTTCTGGGACTGGTTGTATATGATATGGTTCTTGAACTTCACCATGTCTGCACCATAGCCTGTGGCTCCACAATATTATAATGAATAAATGACATTATGCGTCTGTCAAAACCTACAAACATTTATAAGAGTAAATTTTATTGCATGCAAACTTTAAAAAGACATTTAGGTTGGGCACAGTGGTACGCCTATAATTCCAACAACTTGGGAGGCTGAGGCAGAAAGAGCACCAGTTTGAGGATACCCTGTTTCAAAACAAAAAAATTAAAAGGACTGGGGATGTAGCTCAGTGGTAGATTACCCCAGGTTTAATCCCCAGTCCCAATAAAATAAAATAAGAAGATATTTAAGAGGTAGAAAGATCTCAGAAAAGAATGAAGACTATCTAACAGTATTAGAAATGTGTGAAACCACCTCACCAAAGGGCTGATCTAAGTGACTTTGAAAATAAGTAGAGTTCATAAAACTAAAGGCAAAAGTACTCTAGTTGATAAAATTCATGGGAGTCCAAATTAATTATACCAAAACTGAACAACTAACTAAATGGTAAAGTCCCAGGCTTTTCACTGTTGGGAATGGAAATTCACAGATTAGCAAGGGGAGGAGGAGAACAGAATGGTCCATGTGGTAATGGATCATAGATGGAGATATCAGTAAGCACTCATACTTAAACTAACATATATACAGATGGCCACATATATATTTATAGATACCCCTATAGACCTGGGTTAACATACATACATATTTTTCTGTTAGTCAGCTTTCTGTTATAACAAATACTGAGATAAATCAACTAATAAAGAGAAAAGGTTTATTTTGGCTCACAGCTTTGGAGGTTTCAGTACTGATTAGCCTTGCTGTAGACCTATGGTGAGGCCTAAGCACATCACCTCACAGGAAGTGAAAGATAGGAAGAAGAAGGGGCTGGGGCCCAAATGTCCCTTTCAAAGGCACACCTCCCATGACTGGAAGACCTCTCTCTAGGACCCACCTCTAAAGTGTCCACACCTCTCAAGAATGCCAAACAGGAACAAAGCCTTCAAAACATAGGCCTTTGGGGGTTGTTTAAAATCCAGAACACAATAATTCCCTTGCTCTGTCAGTTTAAAGAGCTTAAAAGAAATAATACCCAATAGCAAGAAGAACACTTAGGGCCTAGGTCTTGGTTTCTAATTCCGTTCTCCAATAAAATGACTGATTCTAGGGCTAGAGTGGTGGCTCAGCGCTTATGGTGCTTGCCTGGTGCAAGAATGCAAGTTCAAACCCCAGTATCACATACACAATAAAATATCAGAGCAATGAAAGTCACATGAAAAACTAAATAAAAATTTATTCTCCCTTTCTCTCACTGTCCCTCTCTTTTTTTTTTTTTTTTTTTTTTTTTTAAAGAGAGAGGGACAGTGAGAGAGAAAGAAAGAGAGAAAGAACTTTATTTAGTTTTTCACATGGCCTTTGTTGCTCCAACACTCAGTTGTGTATGTGGTGCTGGGGCTTGCACTCAGGTCCTCGTGCTTGCCAGGCAAGCGCTGAAACCGCTGAGCCACCGCTCCAGCCCATCACTGTCCCTCTCTTAAAAAAAAATTGATTCTAATTCTGGGACAGAAAACAGACAAAAGGAACCTGGAACATCTTGCAGTGTCAGAAAGTAGGGAAGCACTCAAATATCAACCAAATTAATCAACACACACAGAGCCAGGCGTGTTGGCACATGCCTACAATTCCACCTCCAAAGAGGCTGAGTAAGAAGGAAAGCAAATTCAAGGCCAGTCTAGGCAACTCAGCAAGATCGTGCCTCAAAAATTAAAAAAGTGTAGAGATGTAGCTCAGCAGTAAAGCACTTGCCTAAGTACACACAAGGCCTGGGTACCCACCAAACACAGAAGCCAACTAAAACATCTCTCAATGGACCAAGCTAGAACAATCTGAACAACAATATATATTTGTATTGAAATATAATTCAAAATAAACATCCTTGAGCCCTTGGTGATATAAATAAATGCTTGACTAAATAAATGGAAGAGACAAATCTTCCATTCAGAATTCCAAATAAATTATGTAGATACTCCACCTTGAAAGACAGGGAATATAACTCCCCATTCCTTAAGTGTGGACGGCACACAGTGATTTCATTTTAAAGATCACAGAATGGAAAGAGATGAAAAAAAGTAACTTTGCAGTGGAGAAACTTCACAAACACTATTTCAGTCTGATAACTGAAGTCAATATTAAGTTATAAATCATGCTGATAGTATGTACCCTTGATGTGATGAAAATGGTCCTTTACCTCTGTAATCTTCCTACCAAAAATCCAGAACCTCAGTCTAATTACAAGGGGAAAAAAGGAAAAGAAAAAAAAATCAGAGAAATCCCAATAGGAAAAATATCCTACAATACATTCTACTAGTGCCCCTCAAAACTTCTGCAGACTGAAAAAAAATTTTAATTAGAAAAAAAGCCAGGTACAGAGGCACACACCTATAATGCCAGCAATGCAGGAGGCTGAGGCAGGAAGATCACAAGTTCAAGACCTTATCTCAATATAAAAAATTGAAAGGGCTGGGGATGTAGCTCAGTGGTAAGCCACCACTGGTTTCAGTCCCCAGTACTGCAACTGATCAACAGATAGATAGATAGAATGAATTAACGAACAAACTGGCAAGGAGAGCCAGCTTTACTTTCCCACTCAGTTGACACAAACATAAATCTCTAATTTTTCTTAGTTGAAGATATCTGAAGCAGTCTGTTGAGATACTACTCATATCCAAAGATACAGAGAGAGGCCACTGTTGGTTATATACTGTATTATTTTATTAAATAAAGACTATGCCAGTCTTGGCCACTTTTGTTCAACAAATACTTTTTTCCTTTTTTTTTTTTTTTTTTTTTTTTTGTGGTAGTGGTGGTAACCCAGGGTCTCACACAGTGCTTTATCACTGAGCCATATCCCCAGCCCCTCAACATATACTTTTTAACCTATATTGTTCCAGGCACTGCTTGAGGTATTGAGGCAACCTCACAGAGGGGGGAAAAAGTCTGCTTTCATTTTTATTAGGGAATCTGACACACACCAACAATAAGCA